>JAODUO010001138.1:25000-55000 GCA_025642075.2 Ridgeia piscesae | reverse complement strand
ACTGTATAGTCTGTGTATTTGTGTTTGTGTGGTTTACAGTACTGTATAGTCTGTGTATTTGTGTTTGTGTGGTTTACAGTACTGTATAGTCTGTGTATTTGTGTTTGTGTGGTTTACAGTACTGTATAGTCTGTGTATTTGTGTTTGTGTGGTTTACAGTACTGTATAGTCTGTGTATTTGTGTTTGTGTGGTTTACAGTACTGTATAGTCTGTGTATTTGTGTTTGTGTGGTTTACAGTACTGTATAGTCTGTGTATTTGTGTTTGTGTGGTTTACAGCACTGTATAGTCTGTGTATTTGTGTTTGTGTGGTTTACAGTACTGTATAGTCTGTGTATTTGTGTTTGTGTGGTTTACAGTACTGTATAGTCTGTGTATTTGTGTTTGTGTGGTTTACAGTACTGTATAGTCTGTGTATTTGTGTTTGTGTGGTTTACAGTACTGTATAGTCTGTGTATTTGTGTTTGTGTGGTTTACAGTACTGTATAGTCTGTGTATTTGTGTTTGTGTGGTTTACAGCACTGTATAGTCTGTGTATTTGTGTTTGTGTGGTTTACAGTACTGTATAGTCTGTGTATTTGTGTTTGTGTGGTTTACAGTACTGTATAGTCTGTGTATTTGTGTTTGTGTGGTTTACAGCACTGTATAGTCTGTGTATTTGTGTTTGTGTGGTTTACAGTACTGTATAGTCTGTGTATTTGTGTTTGTGTGGTTTACAGTACTGTATAGTCTGTGTATTTGTGTTTGTGTGGTTTACAGTACTGTATAGTCTGTGTATTTGTGTTTGTGTGGTTTACAGCACTGTATAGTCTGTGTATTTGTGTTTGTGTGGTTTACAGTACTGTATAGTCTGTGTATTTGTGTTTGTGTGGTTTACAGCACTGTATAGTCTGTGTATTTGTGTTTGTGTGGTTTACAGTACTGTATAGTCTGTGTATTTGTGTTTGTGTGGTTTACAGTACTGTATAGTCTGTGTATTTGTGTTTGTGTGGTTTACAGTACTGTATAGTCTGTGTATTTGTGTTTGTGTGGTTTACAGCACTGTATAGTCTGTGTATTTGTGTTTGTGTGGTTTACAGCACTGTATAGTCTGTGTATTTGTGTTTGTGTGGTTTACAGTACTGTATAGTCTGTGTATTTGTGTTTGTGTGGTTTACAGTACTGTATAGTCTGTGTATTTGTGTTTGTGTGGTTTACAGTACTGTATAGTCTGTGTATTTGTGTTTGTGTGGTTTACAGACTGTATAGTCTGTGTATTTGTGTTTGTGTGGTTTACAGTACTGTATAGTCTGTGTATTTGTGTTTGTGTGGTTTACAGCACTGTATAGTCTGTGTATTTGTGTTTGTGTGGTTTACAGCACTGTATAGTCTGTGTATTTGTGTTTGTGTGGTTTACAGTACTGTATAGTCTGTGTATTTGTGTTTGTGTGGTTTACAGCACTGTATAGTCTGTGTATTTGTGTTTGTTTTGGTTTACAGTACTGTATAGTCTGTGTATTTGTGTTTGTGTGGTTTACAGTACTGTATAGTCTGTGTATTTGTGTTTGTGTGGTTTACAGTACTGTATAGTCTGTGTATTTGTGTTTGTGTGGTTTACAGCACTGTATAGTCTGTGTATTTGTGTTTGTTTTGGTTTAAGTACTGTATAGTCTGTGTATTTGTGTTTGTGTGGTTTACAGTACTGTATAGTCTGTGTATTTGTGTTTGTGTGGTTTACAGTACTGTATAGTCTGTGTATTTGTGTTTGTGTGGTTTACAGTACTGTATAGTCTGTGTATTTGTGTTTGTGTGGTTTACAGCACTGTATAGTCTGTGTATTTGTGTTTGTGTGGTTTACAGCACTGTATAGTCTGTGTATTTGTGTTTGTGTGGTTTACAGCACTGTATAGTCTGTGTATTTGTGTTTGTGTGGTTTACAGTACTGTATAGTCTGTGTATTTGTGTTTGTGTGGTTTACAGCACTGTATAGTCTGTGTATTTGTGTTTGTGTGGTTTACAGTACTGTATAGTCTGTGTATTTGTGTTTGTGTGGTTTACAGTACTGTATAGTGTGTGTATTTGTGTTTGTGTGGTTTACAGTACTGTATAGTCTGTGTATTTGTGTTTGTGTGGTTTACAGTACTGTATAGTCTGTGTATTTGTGTTTGTGTGGTTTACAGCACTGTATAGTCTGTGTATTTGTGTTTGTGTGGTTTACAGTACTGTATAGTCTGTGTATTTGTGTTTGTGTGGTTTACAGTACTGTATAGTCTGTGTATTTGTGTTTGTGTGGTTTACAGTACTGTATAGTCTGTGTATTTGTGTTTGTGTGGTTTACAGCACTGTATAGTCTGTGTATTTGTGTTTGTGTGGTTTACAGTACTGTATAGTGTGTGTATTTGTGTTTGTGTGGTTTACAGTACTGTATAGTCTGTGTATTTGTGTTTGTGTGGTTTACAGTACTGTATAGTCTGTGTATTTGTGTTTGTGTGGTTTACAGTACTGTATAGTCTGTGTATTTGTGTTTGTGTGGTTTACAGTACTGTATAGTCTGTGTATTTGTGTTTGTGTGGTTTACAGCACTGTATAGTCTGTGTATTTGTGTTTGTGTGGTTTACAGTACTGTATAGTCTGTGTATTTGTGTTTGTGTGGTTTACAGCACTGTATAGTCTGTGTATTTGTGTTTGTGTGGTTTACAGCACTGTATAGTCTGTGTATTTGTGTTTGTGTGGTTTACAGCACTGTATAGTCTGTGTATTTGTGTTTGTGTGGTTTACAGCACTGTATAGTCTGTGTATTTGTGTTTGTGTGGTTTACAGCACTGTATAGTCTGTGTATTTGTGTTTGTGTGGTTTACAGCACTGTATAGTCTGTGTATTTGTGTTTGTGTGGTTTACAGCACTGTATAGTCTGTGTATTTGTGTTTGTGTGGTTTACAGTACTGTATAGTCTGTGTATTTGTGTTTGTGTGGTTTACAGTACTGTATAGTCTGTGTATTTGTGTTTGTGTGGTTTACAGCACTGTATAGTCTGTGTATTTGTGTTTGTGTGGTTTACAGTACTGTATAGTCTGTGTATTTGTGTTTGTGTGGTTTACAGTACTGTATAGTCTGTGTATTTGTGTTTGTGTGGTTTACAGTACTGTATAGTCTGTGTATTTGTGTTTGTGTGGTTTACAGCACTGTATAGTCTGTGTATTTGTGTTTGTGTGGTTTACAGTACTGTATAGTGTGTGTATTTGTGTTTGTGTGGTTTACAGTACTGTATAGTGTGTGTATTTGTGTTTGTGTGGTTTACAGTACTGTATGTCTGTGTATTTGTGTTTGTGTGGTTTACAGACTGTATAGTCTGTGTATTTGTGTTTGTGTGGTTTACAGTACTGTATGTTGTGTATTTGTGTTTGTGTGGTTTACAGTACTGTATAGTGTGTGTATTTGTGTTTGTGTGGTTTACAGTACTGTATAGTCTGTGTATTTGTGTTTGTGTGGTTTACAGTACTGTATAGTCTGTGTATTTGTGTTTGTGTGGTTTACAGTACTGTATAGTCTGTGTATTTGTGTTTGTGTGGTTTACAGCACTGTATAGTCTGTGTATTTGTGTTTGTGTGGTTTACAGTACTGTATAGTCTGTGTATTTGTGTTTGTGTGGTTTACAGCACTGTATAGTCTGTGTATTTGTGTTTGTGTGGTTTACAGCACTGTATAGTCTGTGTATTTGTGTTTGTGTGGTTTACAGCACTGTATAGTCTGTGTATTTGTGTTTGTGTGGTTTACAGCACTGTATAGTCTGTGTATTTGTGTTTGTGTGGTTTACAGCACTGTATAGTCTGTGTATTTGTGTTTGTGTGGTTTACAGCACTGTATAGTCTGTGTATTTGTGTTTGTGTGGTTTACAGTACTGTATAGTCTGTGTATTTGTGTTTGTGTGGTTTACAGCACTGTATAGTCTGTGTATTTGTGTTTGTGTGGTTTACAGTACTGTATAGTCTGTGTATTTGTGTTTGTGTGGTTTACAGCACTGTATAGTCTGTGTATTTGTGTTTGTGTGGTTTACAGCACTGTATAGTCTGTGTATTTGTGTTTGTGTGGTTTACAGCACTGTATAGTCTGTGTATTTGTGTTTGTGTGGTTTACAGTACTGTATAGTCTGTGTATTTGTGTTTGTGTGGTTTACAGTACTGTATAGTCTGTGTATTTGTGTTTGTGTGGTTTACAGTACTGTATAGTCTGTGTATTTGTGTTTGTGTGGTTTACAGTACTGTATAGTCTGTGTATTTGTGTTTGTGTGGTTTACAGTACTGTATAGTCTGTGTATTTGTGTTTGTGTGGTTTACAGTACTGTATAGTCTGTGTATTTGTGTTTGTGTGGTTTACAGTACTGTATAGTCTGTGTATTTGTGTTTGTGTGGTTTACAGTACTGTATAGTCTGTGTATTTGTGTTTGTGTGGTTTACAGTACTGTATAGTCTGTGTATTTGTGTTTGTGTGGTTTACAGTACTGTATAGTCTGTGTATTTGTGTTTGTGTGGTTTACAGCACTGTATAGTCTGTGTATTTGTGTTTGTGTGGTTTACAGTACTGTATAGTCTGTGTATTTGTGTTTGTGTGGTTTACAGCACTGTATAGTCTGTGTATTTGTGTTTGTGTGGTTTACAGTACTGTATAGTCTGTGTATTTGTGTTTGTGTGGTTTACAGTACTGTATAGTCTGTGTATTTGTGTTTGTGTGGTTTACAGTACTGTATAGTCTGTGTATTTGTGTTTGTGTGGTTTACAGCACTGTATAGTCTGTGTATTTGTGTTTGTGTGGTTTACAGTACTGTATAGTCTGTGTATTTGTGTTTGTGTGGTTTACAGTACTGATAGTCTGTGTATTTGTGTTTGTGTGGTTTACAGTACTGTATAGTCTGTGTATTTGTGTTTGTGTGGTTTACAGTACTGTATAGTCTGTGTATTTGTGTTTGTGTGGTTTACAGCACTGTATAGTCTGTGTATTTGTGTTTGTGTGGTTTACAGCACTGTATAGTCTGTGTATTTGTGTTTGTGTGGTTTACAGTACTGTATAGTCTGTGTATTTGTGTTTGTGTGGTTTACAGTACTGTATAGTGTGTGTATTTGTGTTTGTGTGGTTTACAGTACTGTATAGTCTGTGTATTTGTGTTTGTGTGGTTTACAGCACTGTATAGTCTGTGTATTTGTGTTTGTGTGGTTTACAGTACTGTATAGTCTGTGTATTTGTGTTTGTGTGGTTTACAGTACTGTATAGTGTGTGTATTTGTGTTTGTGTGGTTTACAGTACTGTATAGTCTGTGTATTTGTGTTTGTGTGGTTTACAGCACTGTATAGTCTGTGTATTTGTGTTTGTGTGGTTTACAGTACTGTATAGTGTGTGTATTTGTGTTTGTGTGGTTTACAGTACTGTATAGTCTGTGTATTTGTGTTTGTGTGGTTTACAGTACTGTATAGTCTGTGTATTTGTGTTTGTGTGGTTTACAGTACTGTATAGTCTGTGTATTTGTGTTTGTGTGGTTTACAGTACTGTATAGTCTGTGTATTTGTGTTTGTGTGGTTTACAGCACTGTATAGTCTGTGTATTTGTGTTTGTGTGGTTTACAGTACTGTATAGTCTGTGTATTTGTGTTTGTGTGGTTTACAGTACTGTATAGTGTGTGTATTTGTGTTTGTGTGGTTTACAGTACTGTATAGTCTGTGTATTTGTGTTTGTGTGGTTTACAGTACTGTATAGTCTGTGTATTTGTGTTTGTGTGGTTTACAGTACTGTATAGTCTGTGTATTTGTGTTTGTGTGGTTTACAGTACTGTATAGTCTGTGTATTTGTGTTTGTGTGGTTTACAGTACTGTATAGTCTGTGTATTTGTGTTTGTGTGGTTTACAGTACTGTATAGTCTGTGTATTTGTGTTTGTGTGGTTTACAGTACTGTATAGTCTGTGTATTTGTGTTTGTGTGGTTTACAGTACTGTATAGTCTGTGTATTTGTGTTTGTGTGGTTTACAGTACTGTATAGTCTGTGTATTTGTGTTTGTGTGGTTTACAGCACTGTATAGTCTGTGTATTTGTGTTTGTGTGGTTTACAGCACTGTATAGTCTGTGTATTTGTGTTTGTGTGGTTTACAGTACTGTATAGTCTGTGTATTTGTGTTTGTGTGGTTTACAGCACTGTATAGTCTGTGTATTTGTGTTTGTGTGGTTTACAGTACTGTATAGTCTGTGTATTTGTGTTTGTGTGGTTTACAGTACTGTATAGTCTGTGTATTTGTGTTTGTGTGGTTTACAGTACTGTATAGTCTGTGTATTTGTGTTTGTGTGGTTTACAGTACTGTATAGTCTGTGTATTTGTGTTTGTGTGGTTTACAGCACTGTATAGTCTGTGTATTTGTGTTTGTGTGGTTTACAGTACTGATAGTCTGTGTATTTGTGTTTGTGTGGTTTACAGTACTGATAGTCTGTGTATTTGTGTTTGTGTGGTTTACAGTACTGTATAGTCTGTGTATTTGTGTTTGTGTGGTTTACAGTACTGTATAGTCTGTGTATTTGTGTTTGTGTGGTTTACAGTACTGTATAGTGTGTGTATTTGTGTTTGTGTGGTTTACAGCACTGTATAGTCTGTGTATTTGTGTTTGTGTGGTTTACAGTACTGTATAGTCTGTGTATTTGTGTTTGTGTGGTTTACAGCACTGTATAGTCTGTGTATTTGTGTTTGTGTGGTTTACAGCACTGTATAGTCTGTGTATTTGTGTTTGTGTGGTTTACAGTACTGTATAGTCTGTGTATTTGTGTTTGTGTGGTTTACAGTACTGTATAGTGTGTGTATTTGTGTTTGTGTGGTTTACAGTACTGTATAGTCTGTGTATTTGTGTTTGTGTGGTTTACAGTACTGTATAGTCTGTGTATTTGTGTTTGTGTGGTTTACAGCACTGTATAGTCTGTGTATTTGTGTTTGTGTGGTTTACAGTACTGTATAGTCTGTGTATTTGTGTTTGTGTGGTTTACAGTACTGTATAGTCTGTGTATTTGTGTTTGTGTGGTTTACAGTACTGTATAGTCTGTGTATTTGTGTTTGTGTGGTTTACAGCACTGTATAGTCTGTGTATTTGTGTTTGTGTGGTTTACAGACTGTATAGTGTGTGTATTTGTGTTTGTGTGGTTTACAGTACTGTATAGTCTGTGTATTTGTGTTTGTGTGGTTTACAGTACTGTATAGTCTGTGTATTTGTGTTTGTGTGGTTTACAGTACTGTATAGTGTGTGTATTTGTGTTTGTGTGGTTTACAGTACTGTATAGTCTGTGTATTTGTGTTTGTGTGGTTTACAGCACTGTATAGTCTGTGTATTTGTGTTTGTGTGGTTTACAGTACTGTATAGTCTGTGTATTTGTGTTTGTGTGGTTTACAGTACTGTATAGTCTAGTGTATTTGTGTTTGTGTGGTTTACAGTACTGTATAGTGTGTGTATTTGTGTTTGTGTTGTTTACAGCACTGTGTCGTCAGGACTCAACTCACTGGCGGCCGTCGTCCTACAAGACATGGTTAAGGCGTTCTGCTTCCCAAACATACAAGAATCGACAGCCACAAACCTCTCCAAGGGCCTGGGTACGAGCAAGACTTCATCAACCTTACTCACTGTAGTCTCTACGAACACAACAATTATTTTCACTCTAGGCATTCAAGAATGTCTTTGAAATTGGTATATTTATTAACAACTTCATCGGACAAATAAATGAGAAATATGTATTTAGTTGATAGAAAATACATTAAACTGTGCTATGTTGGGGAAAAGTCAAAAATCACAGTGCAATGTTTATACGGTGTTTTCTCGAAATCAAATTTGCTGACATGTGACTCATTTCGTTAGAACACGTCTTTGTTTAATTTGTTTATTTTTGAGAACTGATGCTTAATGAGTATGCCAAATGTATTATCCCTTTTTCCCAAAATAGCGTTACATTTGTGTATGTGATTTCAGCTCTCGCCTTCGGTGCTTTGATGATTCTGCTGACGTACGTGGCGTCACAACTGGGCGGTGTCCTTCAGGTAAAACATTTCACGTTTGAGAAATGGTAACTCAAAAGAAAGTCTCATATCATCAATGTCATTGTGACAGAAGGTCTCATATCATCAATGTCATTGTGACAGAAAGTCTCATATCATCAATGTCATTGTGACAGAAAGTCTCATATCAGCAATGTCATTGTGACAGAAAGTCTCATATCAGCAATGTCATTGTGACAGAAAGTCTCATATCATCAATGTCATTGTGACAGAAAGTCTCATATCATCAATGTCATTGTGACAGAAAGTCTCATATCAGCAATGTCATTGTGACAGAAAGTCTCATATCAGCAATGTCATTGTGACAGAAAGTCTCATATCATCAATGTCATTGTGACAGAAAGTCTCATATCATCAATGTCATTGTGACAGAAAGTCTCATATCATCAATGTCATTGTGACAGAAAGTCTCATATCATCAATGTCATTGTGACAGAAAGTCTCATATCATCAATGTCATTGTGACAGAAAGTCTCATATCATCAATGCCATTGTGACAGAAGGTCTCATATCATCAATGTCATTGTGACAGAAGGTCTGATATCATCAATGTCATTGTGACAGAAAGTCTGATATCATCAATGTCATTGTGACAGAAGGTCTCATATCATCAATGTCATTGTGACAGAATGCCTCATATCATCAATGTCATTGTGACAGAAAGTCTCATATCATCAATGTCATTGTGACAGAAGGTCTCATATCATCAATGTCATTGTGACAGAAAGTCTCATATCATCAATGCCATTGTGACAGAAGGTCTCATATCATCAATGTCATTGTGACAGAAAGTCTCATATCATCAATGTCATTGTGACAGAAAGTCTCATATCATCAATGCCATTGTGACAGAAGGTCTCATATCATCAATGTCATTGTGACAGAAGGTCTCATATCATCAATGTCATTGTGACAGAAAGTCTGATATCATCAATGTCATTGTGACAGAAGGTCTCATATCATCAATGTCATTGTGACAGAAGGTCTGATATCATCAATGTCATTATGACAGAAAGTCTCATATCATCAATGTCATTGTGACAGAAAGTCTCATATCATCAATGTCATTGTGACAGAAGGTCTCATATCATCAATGTCATTGTGACAGAAGGTCTCATATCATCAATGTCATTGTGACAGAATGCCTCATATCATCAATGTCATTGTGACAGAAAGTCTCATATCATCAATGCCATTGTGACAGAAGGTCTCATATCATCAATGTCATTGTGACAGAAAGTCTGATATCATCAATGTCATTGTGACAGAAAGTCTCATATCATCAATGCCATTGTGACAGAAGGTCTCATATCATCAATGTCATTGTGACAGAAGGTCTGATATCATCAATGTCATTGTGACAGAAAGTCTGATATCATCAATGTCATTGTGACAGAAGGTCTCATATCATCAATGTCATTGTGACAGAAGGTCTGATATCATCAATGTCATTATGACAGAAAGTCTCATATCATCAATGTCATTGTGACAGAAAGTCTCATATCATCAATGTCATTGTGACAGAAGGTCTCATATCATCAATGTCATTGTGACAGAATGCCTCATATCATCAATGTCATTGTGACAGAAAGTCTCATATCATCAATGCCATTGTGACAGAAGGTCTCATATCATCAATGTCATTGTGACAGAAAGTCTGATATCATCAATGTCATTGTGACAGAAAGTCTCATATCATCAATGCCATTGTGACAGAAGGTCTCATATCATCAATGTCATTGTGACAGAAGGTCTCATATCATCAATGTCATTGTGACAGAAGCTCATATCATCAATGTCATTGTGACAGAAAGTCTCATATCATCAATGTCATTGTGACAGAAGGTCTCATATCATCAATGTCATTGTGACAGAAAGTCTCATATCATCAATGCCATTGTGACAGAAGGTCTCATATCATCAATGTCATTGTGACAGAAAGTCTGATATCATCAATGTCATTGTGACAGAAAGTCTCATATCATCAATGCCATTGTGACAGAAGGTCTCATATCATCAATGTCATTGTGACAGAAGGTCTGATATCATCAATGTCATTGTGACAGAAAGTCTGATATCATCAATGTCATTGTGACAGAAGGTCTCATATCATCAATGTCATTGTGACAGAATGCCTCATATCATCAATGTCATTGTGACAGAAAGTCTCATATCATCAATGTCATTGTGACAGAAGGTCTCATATCATCAATGTCATTGTGACAGAAAGTCTCATATCATCAATGCCATTGTGACAGAAGGTCTCATATCATCAATGTCATTGTGACAGAAAGTCTGATATCATCAATGTCATTGTGACAGAAAGTCTCATATCATCAATGCCATTGTGACAGAAGGTCTCATATCATCAATGTCATTGTGACAGAAGGTCTCATATCATCAATGTCATTGTGACAGAAAGTCTGATATCATCAATGTCATTGTGACAGAAAGTCTCATATCATCAATGTCATTGTGACAGAAGGTCTCATATCATCAATGTCATTTGACAGAAGTCTATATCATCAATGTCATTGTGACAGAAAGTCTCATATCATCAATGTCATTGTGACAGAAAGTCTCATATCATCAATGTCATTGTGACAGAAGGTCTCATATCATCAATGTCATTGTGACAGAAGGTCTCATATCATCAATGTCATTGTGACAGAATGCCTCATATCATCAATGTCATTGTGACAGAAAGTCTCATATCATCAATGCCATTGTGACAGAAGGTCTCATATCATCAATGTCATTGTGACAGAAAGTCTGATATCATCAATGTCATTGTGACAGAAAGTCTCATATCATCAATGCCATTGTGACAGAAAGTCTGATATCATCAATGTCATTGTGACAGAAAGTCTCATATCATCAATGCCATTGTGACAGAAGGTCTCATATCATCAATGTCATTGTGACAGAAGTTATATCATCAATGTCATTGTGACAGAAAGTCTATATCATCAATGTCATTGTGACAGAAGGTCTCATATCATCAATGTCATTGTGACAGAAGGTCTGATATCATCAATGTCATTGTGACAGAAAGTCTCATATCATCAATGTCATTGTGACAGAAAGTCTCATATCATCAATGCCATTGTGACAGAAGGTCTCATATCATCAATGTCATTGTGACAGAAAGTCTCATATCATCAATGTCATTGTGACAGAAGGTCTCATATCATCAATGTCATTGTGACAGAAAGTCTCATATCATCAATGTCATTGTGACAGAAGGTCTCATATCATCAATGTCATTGTGACAGAAAGTCTGATATCATCAATGCCATTGTGACAGAAGGTCTCATATCATCAATGTCATTGTGACAGAAAGTCTCATATCATCAATGTCATTGTGACAGAAAGTCTCATATCATCAATGCCATTGTGACAGAAGGTCTCATATCATCAATGTCATTGTGACAGAAGGTCTGATATCATCAATGTCATTGTGACAGAAAGTCTGATATCATCAATGTCATTGTGACAGAAGGTCTCATATCATCAATGTCATTGTGACAGAAGGTCTCATATCATCAATGTCATTATGACAGAAAGTCTCATATCATCAATGTCATTATGACAGAAAGTCTCATATCATCAATGCCATTGTGACAGAAGGTCTCATATCATCAATGTCATTGTGACAGAAGGTCTGATATCATCAATGTCATTGTGACAGAAAGTCTGATATCATCAATGTCATTGTGACAGAAGGTCTCATATCATCAATGTCATTGTGACAGAAGGTCTCATATCATCAATGTCATTGTGACAGAAAGTCTCATATCATCAATGTCATTATGACAGAAAGTCTCATATCATCAATGTCATTGTGACAGAAAGTCTCATATCATCAATGCCATTGTGACAGAAGGTCTCATATCACCAATGCCTACTCGGCACAGTTTGCCAGTTGCAAAACTGAGACTATTTTCTAATTCGCTTAAACACCGGTATATTTTGGAAAACTATTTTGTTTACATTTTATGCCATCCTCAGGATCCTCTCAGTCGACTGTGCCACTTTCACTAAAACAAGTTGTTTTATGTGTATTGTGGCATGTTTACGTTGACACGTGGCACGCCTGTAGTTGACCGAGCATTGAAATACGACTTTCATTGCCAAATCCACGTTGTCGCTTTAACTAGTAAATTTGTTACGTTCGCCAGGTGCATGTTACGACTTAATAACGGCTCTTACAAATGTAACTCAACTTCTCAATACAAGGGCCCACGATACACACATGAGTAGTCCAGAGTAACAACAGCGGCAATGGTCAAGAAGATCTAGGCACGAACTGGTCGACGACAGGTCGTGCCTCTTTACGGAACTGAGAAATGAAATTCCACCAGTAGCTCCCCTTTGAAAACTGATTCTGAGTAAACCGCATGCGTCATGTTGTTGATTGTAATTATATATATATATATATATATATATATATATATATGTATATATATAACTGTGTGTGTGTGTGTGTGTGTGTGTGTGTGTGTGTGTGTGTGTGTGTGTGTGTGTGTGTGTGCTTCACCCCTGTTGTTGATAACCTTCACCCCTGTTGTACCTTCACCCCTGTTGTACCTTCACCCCTGTTGTACCTTTACCCCTGTTGTACCTTCACCCCTGTTGTACCTTCACCCCTGTTGTACCTTCACCCCTGTTGTACCTTTACCCCTGTTGTACCTTCACCCCTGTTGTACCTTTACCCCTGTTGTACCTTCACCCCTGTTGTACCTTTACCCCTGTTGTACCTTCACCCCTGTTGTACCTTCACCCCTGTTGTACCTTTACCCCTGTTGTACCTTCACCCCTGTTGTACCTTCACCCCTGTTGTACCTTCACCCCTGTTGTACCTTCACCCCTGTTGTAACCTTCACCCCTGTTGTACCTTCACCCCTGTTGTACCTTCACCCCTGTTGTACCTTCACCCCTGTTGTACCTTCACCCCCTGTTGTACCTTCACCCCTGTTGTACCTTCACCCCTGTTGTACCTTCACCCCTGTTGTACCTTCACCCCTGTTGTACCTTCACCCCTGTTGTACCTTCACCCCCCTGTTGTACCTTCACCCCCTGTTGTACCTTCACCCCCCTGTTGTACCTTCACCCCTGTTGTACCTTCACCCCTGTTGTACCTTCACCCCTGTTGTACCTTCACCCCTGTTGTACCTTCACCCCTGTTGTACCTTCACCCCTGTTGGTACCTTCACTTCCTCCCTGTTGTACCCCGCTTTCACCCCTGTTGTACCTTCACCCCTGTTGTACCTTCACCCCTGTTGTACCTTCAAACCCCTGTTGTACCTTCACCCCTGTTGTACCTTCACCCCTGTTGTACCTTCACCCCTGTTGTACCTTCACCCCTGTTGTACCTTCACCCCTGTTGTACCTTCACCCCTGTTGTACCTTTCACCCCTGTTGTACCTTCACCCCTGTTGTACCTTCACCCCTGTTGTACCTTCACCCCTGTTGTACCTTCACCCCTCTGTTGTACCTTCACCCCTGTTGTACCTTCACCCCTGTTGTACCTTCACCCCTGTTGTACCTTCACCCCTGTTGTACCTTCACCCCTGTTGTACCTTCACCCCTGTTGTACCTTCACCCCTGTTGTACCTTCACCCCTGTTGTACCTTCACCCCTGTTGTACCTTCACCCCTGTTGTACCTTCACCCCTGTTGTACCTTCTACTTCCCTGTTGTACCTTCACCCCTGTTGTACCTTCACCCCTGTTGTACCTTCACCCCTGTTGTACCTTCACCCCTGTTGTACCTTCACCCCTCATGTTGTACCTTCACCCCTGTTGTACCTTCACCCCTGTTGTACCTTCACCCCCTGTTGTACCTTCCCGCACCCCTGTTGTACCTTCACCCCTGTTGTACCTTCACCCCTTGTTGTACCTTCACCCCTGTTGTACCTTCACCCCTGTTGTACCTTCACCCCTGTTGTACCTTCACCCCTGTTGTACCTTCACCCCTGTTGTACCTTCACCCCTGTTGTACCTTCACCCCTGTTGTACCTTCACCCCTGTTGTACCTTCACCCCTGTTGTACCTTCACCCCTGTTGTACCTTCACCCCTGTTGTACCTTCACCCCTGTTGTACCTTCACCCCTGTTGTACCTTCACCCCTGTTGTACCTTCACCCCTGTTGTACCTTCACCCCTGTTGTACCTTCACCCCTGTTGTACCTTCACCCCTGTTGTACCTTCACCCCTGTTGTACCTTCACCCCTGTTGTACCTTCACCCCTGTTGTACCTTCACCCCTGTTGTACCTTCACCCCTGTTGTACCTTCACCCCTGTTGTACCTTCACCCCTGTTGTACCTTCACCCCTGTTGTACCTTTACCCCTGTTGTACCTTCACCCCTGTTGTACCTTCACCCCTGTTGTACCTTCACCCCTGTTGTACCTTCACCCCTGTTGTACCTTCACCCCTGTTGTACCTTCACCCCTGTTGTACCTGTATGTTTCCGTCTGTCACACAGGCTGCTCTCGGGCTGTTTGGAATGATCGGAGGACCGACTCTGGGTCTCTTTATGATGGCTATGACCAATCCTTGGTCCAACAGAGTGGTAAGAACCGTAACAATTCCCCATAGCGAGACACACGTATTGTTTTTGCCTATAAACGTCAAACAGTTGCATACGAAATTGAAATATATATAGAGTGCCGCTCTGATTTAAGTAGCATGATTATACCATATTTTAATAATATCAGTGATTATTTTCATAAATACAAATGTTTTGCTAAATTTGAGAGCAATATTCTCGACGGTTGTGTGTTCTGTTTCTAACGAAGGAGCGGTTTGCGTATGCTGCTTTTAATTAATATGATATATAATACATTAATTTGTTGTGACACATTGTATATCAGCTGTTTGATAAACAAATATTTATATTGTAGCCATATCACCGTACTGAGACATTTTGAGACATTTCATACGTTAGACTATCACTTACACAAAGTAATTTTCATGACAATTGCTTGGCCAAAGACCAGTTAGACCCTTTACGATGTGTGGCCACGGGTTTCAGTGTCGTCCACTTAATGACATATTGCAGTGTGACTTTAAATCGATACGTCATTTAGAAGACTTATTACGTTTCAGGGCGCCTACTGCGGGTACATTGTCGGCCTTATAGCAACCATTTGGCTGGGCATTGGGGCATTCATCTACAAGCCCTCCGTCTCCAGGCCTTCGGTGTCCAGGGCTGGATGTCTGAGTTCCAACGATACCATGTACAGCAGTAACATCACTACCGACATGATGTCTATGTACTCGACAACGGCAGCCTCTGTAATGAGGCCGGAAGACAGGTGAGATTACGCATGTCTGGATTTAGCGTGTATGTATGTGTGTATGTATGCGTGCATGTATGATTGTATATGTGCGTAAGGGACTATGCACGTATATTACATGTTTCACGATATTTCAAAAGGACGTCATCATCGCGTTATGAATGGGTGTGGATCTTTTGTTCTGGTTCATTCCGTGCAGAAAATAGTGTAACATATATATCAACACAGGCCCGCAACGATTAAACTAAATTTTTTCACAAACATTTATACTGTAAATTACATAAATTCATACAATTGTCACATTATTGGTAATTACCAGGACGTATGTTAGCGAGTATTTCACATAGCTTTTCTAAGGACACTGCGTGATGCTTCTGTGTCATAGGCGTATATGTCTCACACGATCTCTGCATGTTGGTAACACGACAACATTTGATACATTTCTGACGCGAGTGATGCCGGTTGTTTGCAGGGCCGGGTACACGAGCTTCTACGAGATCTCGTACCTCTACTACAGTCTCTTCGCCGTCATCGTCGTCAACGTCGTCGGAACTGTCGCTAGCTTAATAACTGGTGGGTATTCATGACGAAGGTGATGATTGGTGATGATGAATGTGAAGTAGCAGTAGCAGTAGCAGCAGAGTAATAGTAATTGTAGTAGTAGTAGTAGTAGTAGTAGTAGTAGTAGTAGTAGTAGTAGTAGTAGTAGTAGTAGTAGTAGTAGTAGTAGTAGTAGTAGTAGTAGTGGTAGTAGTAGTAGTAGTAGTGTGTAGTAGTAGTAGTGCTAGTGTAGTGTAGTAGTGGTAGTAGTAGTGTAGTAGTAGTAGTAGTAGTGTTTAGTAGCGTAGTGTAGTTAGCTAGTAGTGTGTGTAGTGTAGTAGTAGTAGTAGCTAGTAGTAGTAGTGTAGTGTAGTGTAGTGTAGTGTAGTGGTAGTAGTGAGTAGCTGTAGTAGTGTAGTGCAGTAGCTGTAGTGTAGTGTAGTAGTGTAGTGTATGTAGGTAGTATGTAGTGTAGGTAGTGTAGTGGAGCGGTAGTGAGTAGTAGCAGCTGCAGTAGTGAGGAGTGCAGGAGTGAGAGCTGGCTGAGTGGAGTGCAGTAGTAGTAGTGGTAGTAGTAGTAGCTGTAGTGGTAGTGTGTAGTAGGTAGTGAGTAGTGAGTAGTGAGTAGTAGGTAGTAGTAGTAGTAGTAGTAGTAGTGGTAGTTAGTGGTAGTAGTGGTAGTATGTAGTAGCAGTAGTAGTAGTAGTAGTAGTAGTAGTAGTAGTAGTAGTTGTAGTAGTAGTAGTAGTAGTAGCAGCAGTAGTAGTAGTAGTTGTAGTAGTAGTAGTAGTAGTAGTAGTAGTAGTAGTAGTAGTAGTAGTAGTAGTAGTAGTAGTATATAGTAGTAGTAGTAGTATAGTAGTAGTAGTAGTGGTATAACATAGTAATAGTAGTAGTAGTAGTAGTAGTAGTAGTAGTAGTAGTAGTAGTAGTAGTAGTAGTAGTAGTAGTAGTAGTAGTAGTAGTAGTAGTAGTTGTTGTTGTTGTTGTTGTAGTAATAGTAATACTAGTAGTAGTAGTTGATGTTGTTGCGGTAGCAGTAGAAGTAGTAGTAGTAATGGTAATAATTGTAATAGTTGTTATCGATAGTATCACTAGTAGTCTTGGTGTTGTTGTTGTTGTTCTCTTTTGTACTACAATTTTGTTAAATGAAATGCCAAAACACTATTCAAATGAAAAGCCTTAGAAATTCAAAAATGTTTAGCATGAAATACGTCGAAATTGCATCAGAAAGCGTAATTAATTGAACCATTGTCCATACAAATACACGCTTTGTATATACATCAACAAAAGAGTTTGCTTAGTTCTGCTTTCGTTGTTGTCTTTTCAATATGTGTATGTGTGTGTTACGGTTTTATATACATATTGCTACTAAATGTGATAACATCTTCACGTCCCAATTCCAACGTTATGTCTGTCTGAATTGCGGCGATTTATGTCTCATTCGATGTCCCGTTGAGTACACACTATTTCATGATCTTGTAATATGTAAGTCTCGTCTTATACTTGACCAGGTGGCAATGATCCGGACACCATCGACCCCAGGTTGTTGACGCCAGTCGTAGAGTCATTCCTTTGTTGCTTGCCGAGGAAGTTCCGAAAATGCATACAATGTAACATCGACCGAACCGTGGTGAGTAGCGGATTGTCAAGCTATATACATGGTCCACTAGCATCGTAGTAGGTGATGGTGTTAGTTCCAGCATTGTGAGGCTTACAAGTGAAGTCTTTGTCTCAGCAATGTGGAGATGGTGTATCCGAGTGAGAAAATAGCCACGTTCGATCAACTGGTCGATTTTAATTCCTATTACGTGTCTACTGAAAAGGCATTTTCGCCTGAAATATTAGTTTCAAATGGGGCGAACAACGAAGGAAATCAGGATAAAAACACATGTGATCGTTTGTATTCTTCAGTAGTCATACTAAACAGTGTGTCGACAAAGAGGTCAACGATTACTATTATAACTTGTGTTAATACTATTCAAACTGGCAGTTACTGCTGACACTATTATGACATCGTGTTGGTTGCTATAAGTGCAGTTATAGACTGATAGTTACATCAGTAACCTTGTTAATAGTATCCGCAGTGATCTAAGAATTCGAAGTTATGATAGATTCACATCCAACATAGTGTTGGTCGAATCTTCTTGTAATCGTTCACGAGGCTGAACAGGAAGGTGATTTATCACGGGCGTATGGAACCTCCATGAAGACACATTCTACTTTGGTTATCTCATATGTGCCAATGGCTGATCTGTACCCGTACACTGTTGTTGAGAATGGATCTCCCGTAACCTGCAATGTATCCAGGGTTTTTGTTTATCTTCCTGTCTCCTGCTGGATTAGCAATTAATTGTCCTGTGTCGGAGACTTTGTTTCTTCAGTTCGTGATGTCATGTATTCAACGCTAGCATGATTTATGGTATCCTGCCTCATTTTCTGACCACATTGCCGCAGGTCCCAAATGACATTGGTTGTTATCAGTCAATCAGGTATGTCATCTTGGCTTTCGCATGCGCTGCTAATGCACAGCCAAGCTGCTTGTCACCCCTGGGTGAGAGGTCATAGTTCACGTAGCTTGTCACCCCCGGGTGAGAGGTCATAGTTCACGTAGCCGACACTGCTCCGCAACCAGAAAGTTTTTTAGATACTGCCAATATTTAACATGTTCATTCCACAGATTGGTGACAATACTGTTAACATCAATGCGGGATATACGCTGAAAATAGATGATCAGGGATGTGTTCCATGTTTAGACATTCTGCAACGGTCTCTTTCTATGTCCACGTTATAAGCAGTCTGAGCGTTTGTGACAAAGTTACATTTCTCAACACCAGTTGCAGCGTCTAGGATGTCAAGATCTGCCTCCTTGATAGCAGTTGTTCCCGGACTATGTCGGTCAGTTCACGGATGGTAGATGTTTGGGTATTGACTGGATGTCTTTCATTCACTGTGATATCCTTGGCAGAAAATGGCCCAGCACTTTGCTCCGCGTTATGTCACAGCTTCGGTTAACTTACTGTGACCAGGGCAGACATTGTCTAATGCTTGTCTTGCACTTTTGGTGAAAGCTTTCATGGTTATGTCGACACTGTTCATTTGTCGCTGTTTCCCAGTCTGGATTACAGTCACAAAGTACCCAATAACAATCATTGTTGACTGATTCATCGTTGCGCCGTACGTTTTATGATACGTTTTCTATTCATTGTGTCTTATTCTCCAATGATCAATCTCTGCAAGGTAAAATTATCTTATACTTACAGTTCTGTGTGTGCTTCACGAAGTACATAATTATCTTTTTATTGTTCTGTTGACGTAAAATGGTAGCAAAAGACTGTAGTACTCACAATGATTACCATTCTCGACCAAATTATATAGGTTGGTTCTTTCATAGGGTACGCACATGGCGGCAGTTAGCGTCTGTGAATTGGTTACATGTAATATATATATATATATATATATATATATATATATATATATATATATATATATTCATATTATGTATATATATTTTATAATTTAACCATATTTTGGGGGTACACCATTACATACATTACATTGGTACGATAACGCTACCCTATGATTTTAATAACCATTAAAAATAAGTAGCTGCATGTTGATATTTGAGTTATTTGCTTAATAGTGCGTCGGCAAATGTAAAGGAAGCATATGTTTGGGTATTATTTTGGCAACTGCTTTTAAAAACATCTAAATAATATTTAATTTTATATTGCATATAGACATGTGTCTTGCCGCACGCATACAGTTGACCATGCAGCACGTTGACGCCCAAACACCTGGGGCAACACCGCTTGCAGAAACCGGCCTTAATGTTCCTTTGAATCTTGCAGGATGACGACGAACTCGTGCCAAAGCCAGACGAGAAAACTGGAAACTCCCACGAGAACGACGGATTTAATAGAGACACCAAAATGTAAATGCTCAGACCGTGAAAGTGGTGCCCTTCGACACGTCAGTTTAACCAGAAACGCACAAACATTAATGTGTAGATGCGATACGGGGCAACTTATCACATAGCGCAGACCTATAACACATTTGTTTTACTTTTTACCATGTATGTTTTCCTGCATCAGTTTTGTAAGATTAATGTTTGCGTAAAACGTAAATGTTCGTGTCTAAAAACAACTTGAAAGCGACATATATGCCGACAGTTTCTGTTAAGTTGTATATAAGAACATCACATTGTGCCGATCTCTGTTGTTCATGCATTGCATTGATGTATTCGTGTAATGCTGATACCTGTATAAAATAGCAATGTTTTTTCTAAACAAAATGTCTAGGAAATTACTTGTAGACTCCAGTGTTGTACATGATATTGCACGCTTGTCATTCGCCGGTTTCATTATTAAAAGAAGCCAGAATTTCCAAAATTGTTGTACTTCTTACGCCTTTGGTGTCGAGGTTAGTTCGCGAGTTGAGGACAACGAAGTGTAGTTTGGCATAAGTGCGTGATTCTCATGCAGAACGCACTCTGTGTTTATTAATGTCACGGCCGGTGTCTCCTGTTCTCGTTTGGTATTTGTCTCTTTGTCCAGAGTCCGAGGCTCTACCCACTGGCCACTACGCCACTGCGCTACTAGCTATTTCTGCGACCAGCTATATTGTAAGAACGACATAAATAAGCTAGGAGTACTTGAAAGAAAGACCATAGCCACCTAACATAGAATGGATTGGCAACAAGAGACATGTGGACACCACACAAACATTATTTATTTAAAAAAAAGGTTACGAAGACATTGATACATTGCTACGTCTGTGTCGATGGAATCCGTTGATTTATAGCAGAATCTATTTCTTTACTGTACGATTTATTCAACCCCCAGGAACCAAATAGAAGAATTGATGTTGTCTACCTTCTCTTCCAAACGACACAGCAACGTTCGCGATACCTGTCAGATACAGTGACAACTTCTTGTCCAATTTTATTTATAGATACAAATCTGTTTTATTGCACCTTTACTGAGAAAATTCACATATCAAGTTAGTGATACTCTACGTCAAACTGAATAAAAAATTATAAACAAATATGAATACTACCCATCAGCACAACAAGCACATTCCTGAATAAAATGCTGTCTCAGTGCCGACCCGAGACTCATCGCACGTACGCTACGGTCTCCGCCGACGTCGACGCTCTGGAAGCAGTCGACCATGACCAGTGGCGACACCTGGAGCGGAACCTCTCGATATGATGAACACACAATGAGAATTCGCCGACATTATCCACTGCATATAAACCTTTCGTATATTTTATGTTATTTTACACACTTTTAGCTATAGATTTAATACAGTTTAAAACATATATTGGACATTTAAGAATACAATATTGATTTAATTTTTAATAATAATTGTAATCAGTTACTTATTTATTTGCGCAATTATTTATTTTGTTTTATTTATAATATTTATTTACTTTGTTATTTTACTCATCATAGCGATGGATATATGGAATGGCACGAGCGAAATAGACGTGATTTAGTTATTCACGCTTGCAACAAGAAAGGACAAAATGTAGTCTGAGGGGGTTCCCATGTTTGACGATTAACCAGATGTAATACAGTGTAACTTGTCTAAGCAGTATCAATATTCGCTTAGTTTCACTCCAAGCGCATTACCTGTGTTACTAGCATATATTTATTATATTCATAATGTTACGTTGCAACATCAACGCTTTAGACTTTTAAATTATATCGCAATCTGCGTCCTTTTTGTGTTACTCAAATAATGACAAATATCTATGCCACTGGCCTGGCGTCGGTGTAAAAGACCTCAATGACGCGAATTCCAATGACATAATTACCACACAACGACGGCGCTGACGGATACAGCGAACTCACGCTCAGTGAAAAGAACTTTCCACCTTCAAGCGCCGACATTCCACTACTCCGATGAAAGCAAACCACACAAAGCGACATTTCCTTTCAAGAGCCGCACAAAGACGCCAGTGATTTATTGCCCTAACAGGTGACACCGTGACACGGTAGGGTGATTCCGGGGTTGCCCCATATCGCAGTCAGAGTGTTACTCCGTTGACGCCAAACACGTGAGTTGAGGGGGCATCTCCTAAGCCAGTGCATAAACTGTAGTTTCTTATTAACAATCAGGCTATGGCTAAACGATTAGACCCCAGAAACGTTGTAGTATGACTTATGAAACGGCAGTTGGTGGCTTCGTATTCATTAGATATTGTGGTAATATAAAACCGTTACAATGGCGTCACATATATACGTCTCATGGAAGAATTCAGCCACGTCGCCATTATTGCGCGAACAGATATTCGCACTTAGATATCCATCTATGTCTATAGTCAGTTGTTCTTTCATATATCTGAGTAAACTGGAGCAACGTAGAATGAACGAATGTGCCCATTGTTTGACAGGCCACCTCAAAATTCTAACTGTGCGCCACATCTCGAATAAAACATATATTATTAATGCACATTGACACCATTGTTGTGTATCACAACTAGTGTCAAAATTAAATTGTATTTATTATTTACTAGTGCCAGTGTCACAAGAAGTAACATTAGATAAGGTAACTGAACGCATGTCAGTGTTTATCATAAAATAAACAGTTTGGTTTTATATTGGGTACAACATTTTCATAATTACATAAAACGTTTACTTCCATTTGTATGTCATTGACTAAGCATAATCTTTTTCTCTAATGTAGTTATAACTTTTATTTTTATTATAAGGAATAATGATCGATCGATGTTGGACATTAATATACACGTTATTCCAATATACACATAAATAACATTTATGAACACAAATTTAGACTAGGTATACCACATGATATAGATTAGGTTTAATGTGTACTGTAGTGAGATTGGTCCCACGTGGTGAAGTTGATAAGATTGTCACCAAAACTGTATTGTGTTTTGTGTGTTTTGTACATGGGTTTGGTAAAATGTAAGTACAACGTATTTCTAATCACTGAAACGGTCAGTCTTGTCCCACGTTGCATAGTATAAAAATGGTAGCTACGTTCGTGTGGTATTTTAACAACTCGATACCATAAGGACGGACGGTTCAACGCTTTCAATGAGTAGATAATTGGGCTTCAAACATATCTTCGGTGATATATAATCCTGAATGACACAAACTATGTCGTGTAGTGTCCCCACCGCTCTTATATTGCTGGTTTATTGTGCGTAGGCCCTATACATGGCCCACACGGCCACGCCTCCCCGTTGTAGCGACAGGACGCTGCTAACGATACAACACAAAGGTACGCGAGTCGCGCAGTTTCAGATCATCGTCGTCGCTGTGAGGGAAAATACAAGTTCAGCCATGTTCGACTTTTGGGATTATGCAGTTTTCATTCTGATGTTAACGATTTCGGCCGGTATCGGGATGTATTACGGCTGTACAGGCGGAAAACAGAGCACGACGAAGGAGTTTCTCATGGCTGATCGGAACATGGGAGTTCTCCCCGTGTCACTGTCGATGCTCGCGAGCTTCATGTCGGGTATCACGGTCCTCGGGGCTCCGGCCGAGGTGTACGTCTTTGGCAGTCAGTACTGGATGATCTGGATCGGCTACGTCATCATGATCCCGGTCTGCGCATATCTCTTCCTTCCTGTCTTCTACAACCTGCAGCTGACCAGCGTTTTCGAGGTGAGTCGTCCGATGTCTTTATGCCAGATTGTCTTTATACACATTCTATTCTTCAGCTGTGTCTTTGTCTGTCTTTCGTCTGCCAGATTGTGTTATAACATATTGTGTTCTTTAGCTAATACATTCAGAATTAAAATTCATCTGTTGTTATAGATTATAGGCCAATCACAGGAGTTAATAATAACTTTATACATATACTCATTTCGAGAGTGCAACTATGTTCAATGATGCTAATAATTCTTTTTAACATAATGACTTCTTGTGTGGTGATTAACATGTGTATATGTGTGTAATAAACTACGATGCGTGTCACATTTACAAATAATTGCTAACAATCATGGTCTAAGGCTATAACAATACAATCACAGTATCATATTGGGGAAAATTAATCAACTTTACAAATAATTGTATGCCAATAAATAAAATAACAATAACTATAACTAAATGCTAACATTAGAATAATGCGTATATAGTTGTTAAGATAAAGCTTTTAAGCAATCATGATCAACAATTTACAACCAAATATTATAAGCTATAGGCCCTAACCCAATACTGTAAGCTGTAGCCCAATGCTAATGTGGTTTGTCCCGTTGATGCGTGTACCTATATATGCCGAACTGGGGTGGTACGTAGAAATATACATGTCGAACTGAGGTGGTACGTAGAAATATACATGTCGAACTGAGGTGGTACGTAGAAATATACATGTCGAACTGAGGTGGTACGTAGAAATATACATGTCGAACTGAGGTGGTACGTAGAAATATACATGTCGAACTGGGGTGGTACGTAGAAATATACATGTCGAACTGAGGTGGTACGTAGAACTATACATGTCGAACTGGGGTGGTACGTAGAAATATACATGTCGAACTGGGGTGGTACGTAGAAATATACATGTCGAACTGAGGTGGTACGTAGAAATATACATGTCGAACTGGGGTGGTACGTAGAAATATACATGTCGAACTGGGGTGGTACGTAGAAATATACATGTCGAACTGGGGTGGTACGTAGAACTATACATGTCGAACTGGGGTGGTACGTAGAACTATACATGTCGAACTGGGGTGGTACGTAGAACTATACATGCCGAACTGGGGTGGTACGTAGAACTATACATGTCGAACTGGGGTGGTACGTAGAACTATACATGTCGAACTGGGGTGGTACGTAGAACTATACATGTCGAACTGGGGTGGTACGTAGAACTATACATGTCGAACTGGGGTGGTACGTAGAACTATACATGTCGAACTGGGGTGGTACGTAGAACTATACATGTCGAACTGGGGTGGTACGTAGAACTATACATGTCGAACTGGGGTGGTACGTAGAACTATACATGTCGAACTGGGGTGGTACGTAGAACTATACATGTCGAACTGGGGTGGTACGTAGAACTATACATGTCGAACTGGGGTGGTACGTAGAACTATACATGTCGAACTGGGGTGGTACGTAGAACTATACATGTCGAACTGGGGTGGTACGTAGAACTATACATGTCGAACTGGGGTGGTACGTAGAACTATACATGTCGAACTGGGGTGGTACGTAGAACTATACATGTCGAACTGGGGTGGTACGTAGAACTATACATGTCGAACTGGGGTGGTGCGTAGAACTATACATGTCGAACTGGGGTGGTACGTAGAACTATAAATGCCGAACTGGGGTGGTACGTAGAACTATACATGTGGAACTGGGGTGGTACGTAGAACTATACATGCCGAACTGGGGTGGTACGTAGAACTATACATGTCGAACTGGGGTGGTGCGTAGAACTATACATGCCGAACTGGGGTGGTACGTAGAACTATACAAGCCGAACTGGGGTGGTACGTAGAACTATACATGCCGAACTGGGGTGGTACGTAGAACTATATATGTCGAACTGGGGTGGTACGTAGAACTATACATGTCGAACTGGGGTGGTGCGTAGAACTATACATGTCGAACTGGGGTGGTACGTAGAACTATACATGCCGAACTGGGGTGGTACGTAGAACTATACATGTCGAACTGGGGTGGTGCGTAGAACTATAAATGCCGAACTGGGGTGGTACGTAGAACTATACATGTCGAACTGGGGTGGTACGTAGAACTATACATGTGGAACTGGGGTGGTGCGTAGAACTATAAATGCCGAACTGGGGTGGTACGTAGAACTATACATGTCGAACTGGGGTGGTACGTAGAACTATACATGTCGAACTGGGGTGGTGCGTAGAACTATACATGTGGAACTGGGGTGGTGCGTAGAACTATAAATGCCGAACTGGGGTGGTACGTAGAACTATACATGTGGAACTGGGGTGGTGCGTAGAACTATAAATGCCGAACTGGGGTGGTACGTAGAACTATACATGTCGAACTGGGGTGGTGCGTAGAACTATACATGCCGAACTGGGGTGGTACGTAGAACTATACATGCCGAACTGGGGTGGTACGTAGAACTATACATGCCGAACTGGGGTGGTACGTAGAACTATACATGCCGAACTGGGGTGGTACGTAGAACTATACATGTCGAACTGGGGTGGTACGTAGAACTATACATGTCGAACTGGGGTGGTACGTAGAACTATACATGTCGAACTGGGGTGGTACGTAGAACTATACATGCCGAACTGGGGTGGTACGTAGAACTATACAATGCCGAACTGGGGTGGTACGTAGAACTATACATGTCGAACTGGGGTGGTGCGTAGAACTATACATGCCGAACTGGGGTGGTACGTAGAACTATACATGCCGAACTGGGGTGGTACGTAGAACTATACATGTCGAACTGGGGTGGTACGTAGAACTATACATGTCGAACTGGGGTGGTGCGTAGAACTATAAATGCCGAACTGGGGTGGTACGTAGAACTATACATGTCGAACTGGGGTGGTGCGTAGAACTATACATGCCGAACTGGGGTGGTACGTAGAACTATACATGCCGAACTGGGGTGGTACGTAGAACTATACATGTCGAACTGGGGTGGTACGTAGAACTATACATGCCGAACTGGGGTGGTACGTAGAACTATACATGCCGAACTGGGGTGGTACGTAGAACTATACATGCCGAACTGGGGTGGTGCGTAGAACTATACATGCCGAACTGAGGTGGTACGTAGAACTATATATGCCGAACTGGGGTGGTACGTAGAACTATACATGCCGAACTCAGGTGGTACGTAGAACTATACATGCCGAACTGGGGTGGTACGTAGAACTATACATGCCGAACTGGGGTGGTACGTAGAACTATACATGCCGAACTGGGGTGGTACGTAGAACTATACATGCCGAACTGGGGTGGTACGTAGAACTATACATGCCGAACTGGGGTGGTACGTAGAACTATACATGCCGAACTGGGGTGGTACGTAGAACTATACATGCCGAACTGGGGTGGTACGTAGAACTATACATGCCGAACTTGGGTGGCACGTAGAACTATACATGCCGAACTGGGGTGGTACGTAGAACTATACATGCCGAACTGGGGTGGTACGTAGAACTATACATGCCGAACTGGGGTGGTACGTAGAACTATACATGCCGAACTTGGGTGGCACGTAGAACTATACATGCCGAACTGGGTTGGTACGTAGAACTATACATGCCGAACTGGGGTGGTACGTAGCTGTGACTGTTGTACTAGATTAAACTAGTAACGCGAATGAATCGCCGTTGAATAAATTTCACAACTGCTGAACATTGATCTAGTCTTCATATGACCAGTCTTGCAAAACCTCCGCCAAGCCGTTGAAATATATGTTGACTAGTCCGTGCAATTGTCTATAAAATGACATTGCTTAACATCTTATTTCAGAAGACTTTCGAATAAAAAATGATTTTTTAAGTGAAAACTGTAGGCGATAGTGTTTTTATCTATATTATGTCATGCCGCGAATGTAATGTCATTCGCACGCGTACGACCATTATTTATCAACATTGTTGACAACTATGATAAAGGTAAAAGGTGAGAAAGGCCTTTTAATGTAAGCACAATATGACACACTGGATGTATATCACTTGTATTACTTCAACTAATTCCAGGTAATGTTTTTATAAACTGCATATATGTGTACAAACACACACACACACACACACACACACACACACACACACACACACAATATATATATATATATATATATATATATATATATATATATATATATACCACAGGACATATTTATGGGTTTATATATCACGTAAAGGGTTTTGTAAATATACAAAAATACAATAATCCAAACAAACTGGATATGATCCATACGACCCACCCACCCCTCATCAGAAGAAGGTGGAAAGACAATACATTGAAGTAATCCATTGACATGTACGTGCGTCTTCTGGATCGCGAGTAGCACGGTCTAAGATAAGTCTCCTGGACTTACTTTGTATTATCAATTATATTCACAATTACCATATTTGCTGTGGTGTTTGTGTTTATATTTTTCTGAATTGTTGACATAGATGTATTGTATATGTGTATTGTTTAAAGTACTGGTCAAATAAACAAAATTCATATTTTTCTTCTTCTTCTTCGAGTTGCTAAAATAATTACTTGGGGTATATACACACAGATTCCAATTTTCTTCTAATGAAAACAACAAGTAGAATTTATAACACGTCGAATTGCACCTGGTTTGATATATTAAAAAATAACCACAATTTTACTGGCACTGCTGAAAATGTAAGTGCATAATTCTTTAACATTTTACGTTCACTCTGGAGTACTAAAGTCCTTTTGTCCAAACAAATATTTTTATCCTCCCACCCATATCAATTATATTTGGGATTATTGGAATTATTGTATATTTCCAAAAAACCCGAACACAATTTCAATTGGTGGCTGAGTGTCAGGGCGGACATAAACCATAATGCCCAATAACCCCCCCATGGCTCAAGCCCCCGAAAGAGTCGTAATTTACCTCTAAATCGGTGCGGTGATTGATATAACACACCCATTCCGGTGAACTCAATGTCAGTGATGACCATAAAATCAATAGGGTTATACCTTTTGTCTCTCTCTCACACACACACACGCACACGCAGACGCACACGCAGACGCACACGCACACGCACACGCACACGCACACGCACACGCACACGCTCACGCGCACGCGCACGCACACGCACACACACACACACACACACACGTAAAACCTCCATACACTGTGTGAAATGTTAACACTAATGACGGACGTGTTGTTCGAAATTGAGGGTTTACGCAACACTCTTAACAAATAAATTATGATTCCGTCGTTTCCCTCTTATAAAACATTTGCATTTGCTTGTACTGTACAGCACCAAAGAATATGACTGTATAAATATGGTGCGCTATAAATCAATAAACATTTACCTTTTATTTATTTACATGTTGCCTATGCCGTCAAAGATTACCGCGCAACGGGTACGTAGCTCTGCTCGCGGTTTGCCATTTTTTTCGTCGACGTTTTTTTGCTGGTGCATATCTCTTGCGTGCATACTTACGTTCGACAGCAACAGTTCATCAGTTTGTATAATGTCATGTAAAGTTCACGTTGTCATAGAATTTCGAAATACCAAGTTAATACTTCAACTGATTCTGACACCCAAACTATGACAGAGTTGAACAATGAACAGAGACACGGTTGTAATAGAAGTGTCTAAAGGCATTATGAGTGTTTGTTAGACCATAATATGTAACCAAACACATGCCTCTGGACACTGAACATTAATTGATTGTTGTTTAACATATTAATATGCATCAAGAGGCATGTGTTTGGATGCATATTTACAAGATGATCTTAATAAGTTGACAGAATGGTCTGAGAAGTGGCAAATGCTATTTAATGTTATAATACATACACACATATACATATATACATACATACGTATATGCAGACATACATAATACATACATACATACATATATATATATATATACATATATATATATATATATATATATATATATATATACATATACATATACATATACATATACACATACATAAAACAGTAACAAAAAGCATTCGCTAACCAAAGAATAACTACAAAATACTGTAGGTAAATACACATCATGCCATCAGACTCCCAGTTTTGAAACGGTCCCTCTTGAACTTAACCTAAGACTATTCACCGTGCCAACCTTGGCATTAAAGCACTCGCTGTAATCGGCTCACACTCCTACCCAGTGTACCGACCTGTGCCTTGTTCGAATTGTCCTCTCTGGTGTGTCGCGTGCATGTCATATGGATCGTGTGTGTATGTGTATGTGTATGTGTGTGTATGTATGTATGTAGTGTATGTATGTATGTATGTATGTATGTATGTATGTATGTATGTATGTATGTATGTATGTATGTATGTATGTATGTATGTATGTATGTATGTATGTATGTATGTATGTATGTATGTATGTATGTATGTATGTATGTATGTATGTGTGTGTGTGTGTGTGTGTGTTGTGTGTGTGTGTGT
>JAODUO010001138.1:10000-20000 GCA_025642075.2 Ridgeia piscesae | reverse complement strand
AAAAAGGTCTGATAAAAAGACTTCTCAATGCTATACGCCAGATGACATTTAGTCTGTATATGTTGGGTGTGCGATCATTTCAATTTCAAAGTCGTTTACTGATAAAGTGTCGCCACCTCGCGGCGCCTATACTTGGTTATTCGCAGCTAGTTTAATTCCAGGTTTGTGCGATTTGCAAACGCACACTACGTAAACAAATATTTGTTAATACAATTCTCCCATTCGCTTCAGCACTGATCCTGATCCGAGGGTTCGGTACACGATCTGGGGCGTCAGTATCGGGGGCGCCTTCGCGTGGCTGTCCACGTACGGAGTCAACCAGGCCACGGTGCAACGGGCGCTCTGCACCCGGAGCCTCCGCAAAGGGCAACTGTAAGTCGTCTGGCGGTGAACTCGCACGAACGTTACGCCATTTTCTATATCCTGGAATGTGTATGCTTTCAACAATCTCGCCTTCTGGTTATATACTATAATGTAGTGTAGCGTAGTGTAGTGTAGTGTAGTTTATTGTAATGCAATGCAATGCAATGCAATGCAGTGCAGTGCAGTGCAGTGCAGTGCAGTGCAGTGCAGTGCAGTGCAGTGCAGTGCAGTGCAGTGCAGTGCAGTGCAGTGCAGGCAGTGCAGTGCAGTGCAGTGCAGTGCAGTGCAGTGCAGTGCAGTGCAGTGCAGTGCAGTGCAGTGCAGTGCAGTGCAGTGCAGTGCAGTGCAGTGCAGTGCAGTGCTATATAATGCATGGTAGCAGCCATGACGCCACGAAGCATACATATATTTCATCGAAGCAATGTTGCTCCAAGATGACCGCCACGTTTGGTTCTACTCACAGTGCATTGTGGTGGAACCTGCCGGGTCTGACGGCGCTGCTCACCGTCTGTACGATGTGTGGCTTCGTCATGTATGCGGAGTACGGCGACTGCGACCCACTCACACGCCCCGAGGGACGTATCAGGAAAGACCAGGTAATAACACAGGGCGTTAGATTCAGTCGTGACTGTGTGTTCTGTTGGCCACAATCCGTCAACTGCTAGCAGGAAATGACGTAAGTTTAACACAGCTGTCTCTCTCGTGTTTCTTATACGCTAGTTGGCTGGCAACCGTTTTGCATATTATTATTGTAATGCTATTAAGAACAACAAATCCATAAGTATTATTTGAATGAATGTATGAATACAATTTATTTTAACAACTACAATACATTTTTCATCATAGAGTTCATATATCTAAGAACACACACAACATTTTGAAAAAGGGTAAAAGAAGTGCAATACTTATAATGTTTACCATTATAATTACTTGATTAAGTTCACAATGCATCTAAAACGAAAGTGCTATAAAGATTTAAGGCGCCACAATACTTTGTACATGCACAATCATATAATATTTGAACGAAACAAATACTGGAACATTTATGTTAAAAACCTTAGGTAACTAAAAATAATCTGACCGTTTATTTAAGTTTTTATTATTAATATTTCCTCTATGCAACCTTTCCGGCAAAAATGGCCTGAGACTCCAACATACAACTGTTCACTAGTTTATCAGTATAACACTTTTTGAACTGATTAATATTCCTACAACTAATCAGTGACAGGAAGTGTCTCGCTTTCAGATCTTGGCACTGTACGTACGAGATCGACTGAACTACCCGTGTGTTCCCGGTCTCTTCACCGCTGCTGTCTTCAGTGGCGCGCTCAGGTCAGTTCGTGCATATCTATGCAAACATTTCTGGCAAATAATATATATATATAATATATATATATATATATATATATATATATATATATATATATATATATATATATATTTCATAATTGGTATGAATACCAACAACTATATAATAATGAAAGCAAACAAAACTATCTTTGTATGGCTTGTTAAGAAAGGTTCGGTTTAGGCTATCACAACAGTTTAAAATAAATAAATAAATAATAACAATATATCGATATGCCAAGTACATACACACACACACACACACACACACTATATATATAAAATATATATATATATATATATATATATATATATATATATATATATATATATACTCAGACAATGCATTATTCAATAAATAACAACAGGTTCACTAATAATTAAATTAAATTTTACTCATTAGAACACTTACTATTATGACTCTGACCATTTGACACCGACAGGATGATTTCAGAGAAGTGTAATGAGCTGTGTTTTTTTTTTGTCTTCATAGCTCCATCTCTTCCGGCCTGAATGCCCTCTCAGCCGTCGTTTTACAAGACATAGCTCGGGCGTTCTGCTGTCCAAAGATCAGCGATTCGACAGCCACAAAATTATCCAAAGGACTAGGTAAGAGAGACACAGCGCAACACGCCCAAAGATATATATATATCGTCGTCGTCGTCAAGGAGACTTTGCCCTTTAAAACCGATTTTGCTCCTTAAACGGATTAATTATTAAGATTCGCTGGTTGCATGGATGTGAAAGAATGTTTACCCGGCCATTATTAAAATGTATACATAATATAAATATTGCAATTTTTACGTTATATATGTGTCTTAAACGTTTGTTCAAACCTTCAGATGGTGTTATTTACAATTTTACCTAAAACACTTATAACAAAACATTGTTATGGATGGGATTGTTTTTATGTAATATGTAAATAGGTTTACGTTGCTGAGAGTAAAAACATATCTACGTGTGAGTGAGTGAGTGAGTGAGTGAGTGAGTGTGTGTGTGGTGTGTGTGTGTGTGTGTGTGTGTGTGTGTGTGTGTGTGTGTGTGTGTGTGTGTGTGTGTGTGTGTGTGTGTGTGTGTGTGTGTGTGTGTGTGTTGTGTGTGTTGTGTTTGTGTGTGTGTGTGTGTGTGTGTGTTGTGTGGTGGTGCGTGGTGTGGTGTGGTGTGTGTGTGTGTTTGTTTTGTGTGTGTGTGTGTTTGTGTGTGTGTGTGTGTGTGTGTGTGTGTGTTGTGTGTGTGTGTGTGTGTCGTGGTGTGTGTGTGTGTGTGTGTGGGTGTGTGTGTGCGTGCGTCGTGCTGAGTGCGTGCGTGCGTGGGTGCGGGTGTGTGTGTGTGAATTTGTAATTATATAAAGAATATAGGTAGACGATTTTGGCCAGATATTCCGCTATATATTCACGTTATGATTATTATTGTATTCCAGCTGTTGCATTCGGGATCCTGATCATTCTGCTGTCATACATTGCATCAAAACTGGGCGGTGTACTCCGGGTAAATACGTTCAAAACTATAACAACTTTCTGTGATACTTGTAATGGTATCTACAGTTCTGTTCACAACCACAGCGCCTACCATTGCGGCCTCTTCATCTAGAGGTTACTATTGAAAACCGTCCAAATTTCGTCAGGAACATAATTTTATTTTACCAATACAAAAATTGAAAGAAAACATAAATGAATGATTCAATATGACGGCCCTCTTGATCTGTATGTTCGCTTTGACAGGCTGCAGCCGGACTGTTCGGAATGATTAGTGGACCAATGCTGGGACTCTTCATTTTGGCTATGACCAATCCTTGGTCCAACAGAATAGTAAGACCGTTAGTTACTATTTTGTTCACGTTTAACTTACGACTCCTCATATTAACCGACGAATGCAAATCGATATGGTCACCATTTTGTTTTACAGCCACAATAATGAAAACATGCAATATAAGTGCGTAAGTTCCGCGGCAGTTGTTTGTAAATATATCATTTTAGTGTATGTAATTACGGGACGTGATCGAAGACGAAACAAAATGAACGTGCACATAGAAGACATATTCTTGTTTAATTGATTGGCAACCCCACCCTGCACCCCCGTGAAGATATATCTTACAAGTATCGCGATACACATTGCAAGCATCGCAACAGAGGAATTGCAATAGAACTGAACAGTTTATATTAATTAATGTATTATATCTGCCAACTTTTTCATTTGAAATGTGGGAGACATGTCAACGATTCAGCAAGCTTCCTGTGTGTTGCGCGGTCTCGCCGCACTGTCTCTCACGTTGACGTTGTGAGAGACTTTTCGCCGGATCTTCAATGGTTCAGCATGTTTCAAAATATCTTTCATGGTCACGTTTCTGTTAGAAACTTCGGCAGATTTGCCTGTATTCCTAAAGATCGATAGTTACTCGAAAACAATTGGAAATTCCTGGAGAGTTGGCACATATAATGAATTGCTGTGTTTAACGACACGTATGATATTGAAAAGGATCTGGTCTGGTCTGGTCTGGTCTGGTCTGGTCTGGTCTGGTCTGGTCTGGTCTGGTCTGGTCTGGTCTGGTCTGGTCTGGTCTGGTCTGGTCTGGTCTGGTCTGGTCTGGTCTGGTCTGGTCTGGTCTGGTCTGGTCTGGTCTGGTCTGGTCTGGTCTGGTCTGGTCTGGTCTGGTCTGGTCTGGTCTGGTCTGGTCTGGTCTGGTCTGGTCTGGTCTGGTCTGGTCTTGGTCTGGTCTGGTCTGGTCTGGTCTGGTCTGGTCTGGTCTGGTCTGGTCTGGTCTGGTCTGGTCTGGTCTGGTCTGGTCTGGTCTGGTGGTCTGGTCTGGTCTGGTCTCGGTCTGGTCTGGTCTGGTCTGGTCTGGTCTGGTCTGGTCTGGTCTGGTCTGGTCTGGTCTGGTCTGGTCTGGTCTGGTCTGGTCTGGTCTGGTCTGGTCTGGTCGGTCGGTCGGTCGGTCTGGATCGTGGATCGATCGGATCGGATCGATCGGTCGTGGATCAGGTCGGATCGGATCGGATCGGATCGGATCGGATCGTCGGATCGGATCGGATCGGATCTTGGATCGGATCGATCGGATCCGATCGGACGGATCGGATCGGATGGATCAGTCATCCGGAGGATCGATCGGACAGTCGGTCACGAGATCATGATGGACTCAAAACGGACTCCCGATCGGTGGTCGGCGGATGATCACTTTCACAGATGGAGATCCATGTTAGCTACAACCCAACTTCCGCTCGGGCAGTCAGGGTGCCTACGTCTGGACTCCTCGTTGGACTCATAGGACTGGTGGCTGGGCTGCGGTGCTACGTCATGCATGTATCGTGACAACTTCACCGACGTGACGTCTTTGTACGGAGATAACATCACAGATGCGACATCAGTGTACCTCAACTACTCAACCACTACGGCTGTGGCACTCAGGCCACAGGACAGGTGTGTGTGTGTGTGTGTGTGTGTGTGTGTGTGTGTGTGTGTGTGTGTGTGTGTGTGTCGTGCGTGTGTGTGTGTGCGTGCGTGCGTGCGTGCGTGCTGCGTGGTGTGTGTGCGTGCGTGCGTGCGGGTGTGTGTGTGTGTGTGTGTGTGTGTGTGTGTGTGTGTGTGGGTGTGTGTGTGTGGTGGTGTGTGTGTGTGTGTGTGGGTGTGTGTGTGTGTGTGTGTGTGTGTGTGTGTGTGTGTGTGTGTGTTGTGTGTGTGTGTGTGTGTGTGTGTGTGTGTGTGTGTGTGTGTGGGTGTGTGTGGTGTGTGTGTGTGTGTGTGTGTGTGTGTGTGTGTGTGTGTGTGTGTGTGGTGTGTGGTGTGTGTGTGTGTGTGTGTGTGTGTGTGGTGTGTGTGTGTGTGTGTGTGTGTGTGTGTGGTGTGTGTGTGTGTGTGTGTGGTGTGTGTGTGTGTGTGTGTGTGTGTGTGTGTGTGTGTGTGTGTGTGTGTGTGTGTGTGTGTGTGTGTGTGTGTGTGTGTGTGTGTGTGTGTGTGTGTGTGTGTGTGTGTGTGTGTGTGTGTGGGTGTGGTGTGTGTGTGTGTGTGTGTGTGTGTGTGTGGGTGTGTCGGTGTGTCGGTGTGTCGGTGTGTTGTTGTGTCGGTGTGCGAGGGAGTCGGTGCGTGTGGGTTTAGGTATGTATGTGTATATATTTGTACATGTGTGTGGATATGTGTGTGTATTTATAATATACGTGATGATGCGTTTGGGTGCGGGTGTCTGTGCGGTTGCGCGTGCATAGTCATGTGTTTGCTAGATGGTAAACAGGCATTCCGTTTGAGTTTTGCTATCTGACTTGCTTCAATGTAATTAATGTTTAACAACGGTTCGAAATTGTTGTGTACGCCACTACAAATTTGTTTTATTTTCTAAGTTCTCTTGAGAATGTGTTGCAATTGACCCAGGATTACAACACATTCTCGTCAAAATTGTGACGTCACACCATATAGCCTGGGATATCGAGAATACTTCTGATGTGGGCAGTGACGCGTGTAACACACTTTGTACTTGCAGGGCCGGGTACTTGGAATTCTACGAGACCTCCTACTTGTGGTACAGTTTATTCGGCGCTGTCGTCGTCAATGTGGTCGGCTGGTTGGTGAGCGCCCTCACGTGTACGTACAAACACCACCGGCATACACGCCTTAAAAAAGGCCTTTACCACGTCGTCACATATTGTAGATATAAATCATTAGCTAACGCAATAAGCACGGACCTTAGGCTAAAATGCAAAGCTAATTGAGTTTTTCGTCAGAGTTTTGCGATTTATTCAGATCTCCCCTCTCCCCTCTCCCCTCTCCCCTCTCCCCTCTCCCCTCTCCCCTCTCCCCTCTCCCCTCTTCCCTCTCCCCTCTCCCCTCTCCCCTCTCCCCTCTCCCCTCTCCTCTCCCCTCTCCCCTCTCCCCTCTCCCTCTCCCCTCTCCCCTCTCCCCTCTCTCTCCGCTGTCGGTATTATTGTATGATAGCTCCATTCTTTCGTTTGCCGAGCAACGGGCGCTCTGCACCCGGAGCCTCCGCAAAGGGCAACTGTAAGTCGTCTGGCGGTGAACTCGCACGAACGTTACGCCATTTTGTATATCCTTGAATGTGTATGCTTTCAACAATCTCGCCTTCTGGTTATATAATATAATGTAGCGTAGCGTAGCGTAGCGTAGCGTAGTGTAGCGTATTGTAGCGTATTGTAGTTTAGTTTAGTGTAGTGTAGTGTAGTGTAGTGTAGTGTAGTGTAGTGTAGTGTAGTGTAGTGTAGTGTAGTGTAGTGTAGTGTAGTGTAGTGTAGTGTAGTGTAGTGTAGTGTAGTGTAGTGTAGTGTAGTGTAGTGTAGTGTAGTGTAGTGTAGTGTAGTGTAGTGTAGTGTAGTGTAGTGTAGTGTAGTGTAGTGTAGTGTAGTGTAGTGTAGTGTAGTGTAGTTTATTGTAATGCAATGCAATGCAGTGCAGCGCAGCGCAGCGCAGCGCAGCGCAGCGCAGCGCAGCGAGCAGCAAGCGCAGGCGCAGCGCAGCGCAGCGCAGCGCAGCGCAGCGCAGCGCAGCGCAGCGCAGCGCAGCGCAGCGCAGTGCTATATAATGCATGGTAGCAGCCATGACGCCACGAAGCATACATATATTCCATCGATGCAGTGTTGCTCCAAGATGACCGCCACGTTTGGTTCTACTCACAGTGCATTGTGGTGGAACCTGCCGGGTCTGACGGCGCTGCTCACCGTCTGCACGATGTGTGGCTTCGTCATGTATGCGGAGTACGGCGACTGCGACCCACTCACACGCCCCGAGGGACGTATCAGGAAAGACCAGGTAACAACACAGGGCGTTAGATTCAGTCGTGACTGTGTGTTCTGTTGGCCACAATCCGTCAACTGCTAGCAGGAAATGACGTAAGTTTAACACAGCTGTCTCTTTCGTGTTTCTTATACCCTAGTTGGCTGGCAACCGTTTTGCATATTATTATTGTAATGCTATTAAGAACAACAAATCCATAAGTATTATTTGAATGAATGTATGAATACAATTTATTTTAACAACTACAATACATTTTTCATCGTAGAGTTCATATATCCAAGAACACACACAACATTTTGAAAAAGGGTAAAAGAAGTGCAATACTTATAATGTTTACCATTATAATTACTTGATTAAGTTCACAATGCATCTAAAACGAAAGAGCTATAAAGATTTAAGGCGCCACAATACTTTGTACATGCACAATCATATAATATTTGAACGAAACAAATACTGGAACATTTATGTTAAAAACCTTAGGTAACTAAACATAATCTGACCGTTTATTTAAGTTTTTATTATTAATATTTCCTCTATGCAACCTTTCCGGCAAAAATGGCCTGAGACTCCAACATACAACTGTTCACTAGTTTATCAGTATAACACTTTTTGAACTGATTAATATTCCTACAACTAATCAGTGACAGGAAGTGTCTCGCTTTCAGATCTTGGCACTGTACGTACGAGATCGACTGAACTACCCGTGTGTTCCCGGTCTCTTCACCGCTGCTGTCTTCAGTGGCGCGCTCAGGTCAGTTCGTGCATATCTATGCAAACATTTCTGACTAAATAATATACATATATATATATATATATATATATATATATATATATATATATATATATATATATATTATTTCATTTATTTAATCTGGGTATGAATACCAACAACTATATAATAATTGAAAGCAAACAAAACTATCTTTGTATGGCTTGTAAGAAGAAAGGTTCGGTTTAGGCTATCACAACAGTTTAAAATAAATAAATAAATAATAACAATATATCGCAACATCAAGTACATAACACACACACACACACACACACATATATATATATATATATATATATATATATATATATATATATATATATATATATATATATATACTCAGACAATGCATTATTCAATAAATAACAACAGGTTCACTAATAATTAAATTAAATTTTACTCATTAGAACACTTACTATTATGACTCTGACCATTTGACACCGACAGGATGATTTCAGAGAAGTGTAATGAGCTGTGTTTTTTTTTTGTCTTCATAGCTCCATCTCTTCCGGCCTGAATGCCCTCTCAGCCGTCGTTTTACAAGACATAGCTCGGGCGTTCTGCTGTCCAAAGATCAGCGATTCGACAGCCACAAAATTATCCAAAGGACTAGGTAAGAGAGACACAGCGCAACACGCCCAAAGATATATATATATCGTCGTCGTCGTCAAGGAGACTTTGCCCTTTAAAACCGATTTTGCTCCTTAAACGGATTAATTATTAAGATTCGCTGGTTGCATGGATGTGAAAGAATGTTTACCCGGCCATTATTAAAATGTATACATAATATAAATATTGCAATTTTTACGTTATATATGTGTCTTAAACGTTTGTTCAAACCTTCAGATGGTGTTATTTACAATTTTACCTAAAACACTTATAACAAAACATTGTTATGGATGGGATTGTTTTTATGTAATATGTAAATAGGTTTACGTTGCTGAGAGTAAAAACATATCTACGTGTGAGTGAGTGAGTGAGTGAGTGAGTGAGTGAGTGAGTGAGTGAGTGAGTGAGTGACTGTGTGTGTGTGTGTGTGTGTGTGTGTGTGTGTGTGTGTGTGTGTGTGTGTGTGTGTGTGTGTGTGTGTGTGTGTGTTGTGTGTGTATGTGTGTCTGTGTGTGTGTGTGTGTGTGTGTGTGTGTGCGCGTGCGTGCGTGCGTGCGTGGGTGCGGGTGTGTGTGTGAATTTGTAATTATATAAAGAATATAGGTAGACGATTTTGGCCAGATATTCCGCTATATATTCACGTTATGATTATTATTGTATTCCAGCTGTTGCATTCGGGATCCTGATCATTCTGCTGTCATACATTGCATCAAAACTGGGCGGTGTACTCCGGGTAAATACGTTCAAAACTATAACAACTTTCTGTGATACTTGTAATGGTATCTACAGTTCTGTTCACAACCACAGCGCCTACCATTGCGGCCTCTTCATCTAGAGGTTACTATTGAAAACCGTCCAAATTTCGTCAGGAACATAATTTTATTTTACCAATACAAAAATTGAAAGAAAACATAAATGAATGATTCAATATGACGGCCCTCTTGATCTGTATGTTCGCTTTGACAGGCTGCAGCCGGACTGTTCGGAATGATTAGTGGACCAATGCTGGGACTCTTCATTTTGGCTATGACCAATCCTTGGTCCAACAGAATAGTAAGACCGTTAGTTACTATTTTGTTCACGTTTAACTTACGACTCCTCATATTAACCGACGAATGCAAATCGATATGGTCACCATTTTGTTTTACAGCCACAATAATGAAAACATGCAATATAAGT
>JAODUO010001137.1:137500-140000 GCA_025642075.2 Ridgeia piscesae | reverse complement strand
TATGCCTTGTGCCACTGGCAAAGGTTCTCCAACAGCGCGGTATCCTGTGTACAGCATCATTTCTACTGTATAGATCCCAATCTCTCGAAAGGCGGCACAATTTGCATATCGAGTTCGAATGGCATAGTGAAATTGTGGGCGGGTTAAATACGTTAAATGGAGGGTGTCAGCTCCTCTGCCCAGAATTGGCTGAGCAGTAATTTTAACAGGAAGTCTGTTGTCTAGAACGGGGACAAGTTCAACAACAACGGGTATTGTGGTTAACTCTGTTCGATTATTGCCAATAAATGTCGTGTTGAAGCTGGATGCTTTGTTTACCATTTGAACGTTTTGCAGGCGGAATATTTCAAATTGTGAACACTGTTCCGAACTTAATAAAGTAATTAAACACAAATTGGCAGACAGTAAACCGTCAACATGCATGTTATATTCAGAAGAAAGTAATATTACATGACAAATTTAAACTTGAAGCTTTTACGATCGGTACTTCTAAGTGTATTATTGACAAAACCCATTGACCATGGCCATGCTGTGCCTTTCGGAGTATCTCACCACTTCCTACACCCCTTGCGATGCGACGACACTGTGCAGCAAGAGTCACCCTACAAATCAATATGACAACCCCGACACGCCTACGTGGGTTACCGATGAACCGGCACATTCAGTACCAGATACTCGTACTAGTCATTTACTCTACTATCATCTACCATCTCAGGCCGGTCTATCTTGCTGCTTTGTTCTCGTCGTAGGCACCGCGCCACGGTCCACTGACATCTGAGTGTTCACTGATCCGCGATGTAATCAAGAGCAGTACTTGATTGACTCGTTCGCCTGTGCAGAACAATCACTCTGAGTCGCGCTGCCGGAAGTCATCGGTCTAGTGCACCAACAGTTCTAATTCCCAACAAATTACACACAACTCCAGACCGCACACCGTGTTCAGTCTTCCTGTGTCACGCACGAGTCTCGTTGTCATAATATACATGGATCTTACATATGACAATTACTAATGCATTATTTTAATTATATTATTATTTTTATATGACAATTAATAATGTACTATATCATTTTTAATAGATATGTTATGGCTATTAGTTTTCCATTTAATAATCTAGTTATTATAATATTTATTATTTTAACACTACTCACACACAAGCATGTTACTTGTTCCCTGAGCCAGTGGGTCTAATTTCGTAATTTCTACCATTTCCAGCCCTGGGGGAGGTAGTGCAGCAGGTCATCACATTCTCAATCAAGGTAACACCCTATGCTCACGGCTTGCTTAAGTCATTACCTTTCAAGTTCCCCAAGGCTGCGGGCTTAAATCAATATCTCGCCCAACGAACAGTTGATACCCGATATTTGAACGAGACAGTCGTGACACCGATAACATCAATTTCGAAAACACACGCTCGAACGTTGAAACTGTGTCACGCACGACCGTTCTGTAGTACATGTAGGGTGATCAAAAACGACGATAGTCGGACATCAATTGAGGTTCGGGCCTAGTCGGGACACCGTGAATACGTCAACTATTATTAGTATAGTTATGTAAATGGCATGAGGGTACACATCAGCCTATTCTCTGAGCGTCTACTTCACATTTCAAGCGACCCATACCATGATGCCGTGGCTGATTTTCTGCCCGTAATATTCGCCACTCGCGCGTGGTTCCCGCGATTGCTGATTGTGGACCTACGGTTTACGTGTTCTTCTTGCTAATTACCTACGAGTTATTGTTGTCAGCGTCATATTGACGACGAAACGGGCCAACACGAATTCGTTTTGAGCCAAGTCCTAAAGATGTTCCTGAGACCTTCTCTCCACGTAATGGTTTGTCATGCAGAACAGGAGATCCCCACCTGCCGAAACCTTTCAACAGGAGAGAGGCGAACCCCATCCATCGTCCACTCACCCCCTTTATGCCGTGCTAAATGATGTTGTCGTTCCATGCAAAACCAATTTACTAAGTCACCTTGTACCACTAAAAGGAGGACCGAACTGTGGCGATTCTCCAGCACAGTCTCCTCCATTATCGTCTGTTTCACATTGCCAGTCCGAATGGTGCTATCGTCATCTCATTTATGTGTTGTTTAGTCTAGTCTATTGTGTTGGGGGTTACATCTTGTCCCTCAATTAACATCATGGCACCTTTTCCAAATATATTATGTTGGGGGGGGGGGAAAAAAAAAAAAAAAATTTGAACCAAAGTAGTTTATTTTTGATAAGAGAAATTTTAAAATTAGGTAACGTTATCATTTTTTGTTAAAATAAATTGGAAAAAACGCGTAAAATGTGATCTGATATTTATAAATGATAAGATTTTTATAGAAACAAAAAATTACGGGGTTTAAAAAATTAAACGCATAAAACAACCTCTAAGAAAATAAAATTTTTATGTACCAAAAACGTAATTTATATTAATACGGAACGAAGAAAATATTGTTTGTAACCTGCCCGTGACCTGACGAGAAAAAGGGAAAATCCATTTTTGCCCAAC
>JAODUO010001137.1:117500-132500 GCA_025642075.2 Ridgeia piscesae | reverse complement strand
CAAGTTCAAGGGATCGGTTGTCGGTTAATCTGAATAGTGGGTTTTACTTCCTTGTAGTTGTGCTACATATAGCCAGACACCCATAAAAATCACGGCTGTGGATGGCCACGTGAAAGAATAGCTGTAATTGACGACCACAACATGTAGACATGGTAGAGTGTGGAATGCGTCGAACGTCGGAATTTGCACAGAAACATTGAAAATATGGAATACACATTATAGTGTTCTTTTCTCTAGCCGTTGAACGAAGAAGAAAAAGATAAATGTTTGAAACGAGACATCCTCACAACTCGAGTCGTTCTTTTATGAGTGTCTTCTTGTACAAGGAAGTAACCTACATAATTCGGGTGAAACGACAAGCATGCTTTGAACTGTGTAGCAAAGTATCACGACTGTTCCTAATCTTCCACCTGCCGTGACACGACTGGAACACACAATGGCCCGAGGGTGAAAACCAACTGCACCACACCTGTAGAAGCGGAAACGGGGGGGGGGAGCGGGACGTTTGAAAACATGGGATATATGTGGGGAAGGCGAGCACGCACGCACGCGCTCTCACACACACGCGCTCTCACACACACACACACACGCACACGCACACGCACGCACACACGCACACGCACACGCACACGCACACGCACACGCACACGCACACGCACACGCACACGCACACGCACACGCACACACGCACACGCACACCCACACGCACACGCACACGCACACACGCACACACGCACACGCACACGCACACGCACACGCACACGCACACGCACACGCACACGCACACGCACACGCACACGCACACGCACACGCACACGCACACGCACACGCACACACGCACACACACACACACAAACACAAACACACAAACAAACAGATACACATACACATACATACACAGATGTGTGCACTTCATACTTATTAAGGCAGACACAACGGGAGTTATATTTCTAAAACACGTTTTTCTAAATCCCACAAAAGTGGCCGCCCGCGGCCCACTTTCACAACGTTATTTTTATGAATACTCCGCGTACAAGGAAGTAGACGTCAACACATTCAACATCCAAATTACTACAACACACATACATTATAACACATACATATATATATAATATCATATCAAATAAATATAAACACACACACACAACACACACACACACACACACACACACACACCACACACACACACACACACACACACACACACACACACACACGCACACACGCATACACGCATACACGCATACACGCACTCAAATAAACACACCCACATACACCCCCACAAAAAACTGGCCTATTTACGAGACAAATGTTGCACGTGCTACGACGCATGGATCAGTTGTCATATCCATGTGCTAGAAGGTGTTGTGTTGCATTTCGATACGTGGGTCTTATTGTGAAGGCAGACGCAAGGCAGTTGTATTTTTTCTAAACAAGTTATTCTGGGAAATCGTCACGCAAACGTGGCCTGTCCCGCGGCTTACTGTGTGCACAAGTCGTTATTTTTATGAATATCTCCGCGTACAAGGAAGTAGACGTCAACATTCATTCAACATTCAAATTAACTGACAACCGATCCTTTGAACTATATATATATATATATATATATATATATATATATATATATATATATATATATATATATATATATATATATATATATATATGAGTAATGTCTGGTGCCTGCTAGATGTAATTTTGTATCGAGTCGTGGTAACCCTGTTCACGGAGAATAATGTTTGAATCTCAACCGAGTAAAACCAAATTTGATTACTGTGTTGCTGTTTTGAATATTGACCCACAGACGCGGTAACGGGGATAAGGGGTAGCCGTCTTGGAATTTCGCTGTCGTTCTACGCCCAATAAATGTGAACGTTTTTAAGCAGCCCACAACTCAATGTCAAGTCATGACAGCCGAGAATTTGATCGCTGCAAAACAATTCTACAACCTCCACGTTCACTCATCTATCTTACAATACTGTGTTGGATTTTTGTTTATGAATAAAATACTGTCCACAACAGTGACACAAATGACTGCAAAGGTACACGTATACATCCGGTATGGTAAGGATCGTGTTTTCCCAGTATAAACAAGATAAATTAACCACAATAGACATCGCTTCTACGATCACTTGAACCTCGATGGTGACAATGCTGAATGTAATGTCATGGCATGAAGACGTACTATCGCAATGGAGACATGGTATCACGTCAGACGCAGCATTACATAAACTTATGTATGCAACTCAGACATGAGTTATATTGTGACTCAACATTCGGTCCAGTTATGCCGCATTTAAAATAATAACATATATTTTCCAGGGTTCTAAATGATTTTATAGAAATATCGCCTTTCTCGAAATCAGTTTATCTCAGAGAAATACATATACAAACATCAGAGCTCGCGCTCATGGCATCTGCCAACATCGTGTCCTTCTGTACGTGTGCCCCGTTCAACGTATTTATACCGTCTTGTCCATTAGGTATGTTCTATAACTGTGTCCTGTGCAGCGTATTCATAGCTGTACTACATCAGCTGAACACCCAAGCAAGGAATTCTCCATTGTATGTAAAGATGCATATTGCCAAATAAAATGAAATCGCAATTTTACAAATATCCTGTGTTCAATGTTCAACAATACTTCCAGTGGAAGCGACTTCCACAATCTAAGAAAAACGAAACCCCGTCACTCGATAAATGACCCATTACACTCTGTCAGGTTTTGTTGTGCAACAAGCATATACCAAAATTTATCGTTAATGTGTTATACATTTACCGACAGTTTTGTGCCAAAGTACAGCTTTCTGGCGTTTCATCGATATGCGGACATTTAGAAACAAAATGGCTGCCTTCCTGCTTTCCACGAGGGATTGCTTACCTCGTAGTTGCACGAACTGTCTACTTCTGCGGCGATTTGTTTCCCCACAAGCAAAACAAAAAGGAACGTCCTCTTCCGGCCCGAATACCACAACCGTCTTGGATCGAAACCTGGTGTGGTATGAGTCGGTGACGTGTCACGAGTCCCACTACTTGATCAATAGTGGGTGGAGTTAAATAGTTCCAGTGGATGCACATGGGTTGATAAACCCTTCCGCTAACGACATCGCCGAAGGTAACAAGTCAGTGACGCGCAGGAAACGTTTAAATTTTTTTACTCGTTATCAGTCATCTGTTTGGTCAGGTTAAACAGGAAAGGAAGTAGACGTCAACAGCTGGCGGTTTAAATAAAAGTTAATTATATTTCTAAGACAACGGTGAAAGTAAGCGTGTGTTCTTTAGTGGCGTAGTTCCCAGTCAGTAAACTGCTCAACACCGTGTTGCCCTTTGCTTCCTGGGCACAACGGTTCAATCGAACACCATGTCCTGGAAACATTCAGCCACACTGTAATTAATACGCGTAAACGTGTTCATGTTTAGTTTCTTCCTCTGTAGATTGTAGTTGTGAAAATACATTTCATAACTTCCAAAAAATGAACTTTTCCTGCATAACAATGATACGTAAGTTACTATCCAATACGAGTTTGTATTGGATAAACGGTATAGATGAAATGCAATTTCACAACAGCGGATGAAATACATCTTCAGTAATTCCTGACAATTGAATGTTTTACTTAATATACATTAACTTAGCAGGTGTAGCTGTTCAACTGACGCTATATCAGACAATCTTCAGGGTCTCAATATGCATTTGTTCACAGGGACACAGTCGTGTACCAACGAGCACGACATGTATGCTTATCCGCCTATCTACCATTCCTATCTGTGATTATGAATACAAAAGGTGATTATTCTGATGAGGGTCAACTCTTATCTTTATTACACCGTAGGCTATAAATATAAGAAAGTCCATGCTATAGGTATTTGTCGGCAAACTCGAGAAGTCAATCAGATTGGCACAGTAATGGTTGTGCCGGTCGTCGCCTTAAGGTGCGACAATGTATAAGAAATAAATAAGCGTAAACATACTGCCGATAAGGTAAACAGGTCAATATGATGTGCATCGTTTGATTTTTTTTATCCTACATGGACCGTTGGTAGTGTATTTAGAAACAGCAATTTCCGATGAACTAATGCGACATATTGTACTCAGTAACAGTATTCAAGTAATGCTCGTCTTTGTCATGTACAACAGTATGTATTTTTTTTTCTTCTATTTATTCATATTTGCGATTAATTTTCCACAATATTTCATATAATGATATGAGGAGATGTATGAATAGATCAAAACCAAAACTTAGGTAAGCTTACTTGCATCCTACATATAATAACCATAATAACCATAACAATTAAGAAAACAGTGAACATATATTTTCACGGACCATTATTCGATTGAGGTCGGTCGTGGGTTGTGGGATGACATAGAAACCCGGTTATCGAACTGCAGATCGTGTTGCATTGTCGTGTAGTGTCTGGTGGTTACCCTATAATTAGCATATTTCTATAGCAACGCACCCGCTATGTCCCTGATAGTGTACCAAGGCATTAAGTGACGTGTCTGCAGTCGTTACTGATGACTGCCTGGTAGCTGACAACAGTTTTCAAACATGGAATGTCATTTCTCAAATTCAGGTTTTCCAGACTACTCGTTATTTACAAACTTTTCTATTCTGCAACATAACTGTTTCACATTTCTGCAAGCGCATCTTGATAATATATTCATGGGGAATACCGAACCATTTTGCTAAATAACGACACCTAACATTTCCAAACATACATCCATGAATACAAGTCGCCAGCAATGTGTTTATATACAGTACTTGAATAATTATGCAAGATAATGACATTTTGTACATATAATTTACAATATCGTTCTGAGTACCAGCGAAGGGTTATGCAAAGTGTATGTTTGCCAATTTATGGTGCATCTGGACAGTCCATTACAAAGTTATGATATGCTCATGCAAAATCCAATATATATATATATATATATATATATATATATATATATATATATATATATATATATATATATATTGTGTGTGTGGTGTGTGTGTGTGTGTTTTGTGTGTGTGTGTGTTGTGTGTGTGTGTGTGTGTGTGTGTGTGTGTGTGTGTGTTTTGTTGTGTGTGTGTGTGTGTGTGTGTGTGTGTGTGTGTGTGTGTGTGTGTGTGTGTGTGTGTGTGTGTGTGTGTGTGTGTGTGTGTGTGTGTGTGTGTGTGTGTGTGTGTGTGTGTGTGTGTGTGTGTGTGTGTGTGTGTGTGTGTGTGTGTGTGTTGTGTGTTGTGTGTGTTGTGTGTGTGTGTGTGTGTGTGTTGTGTGTGTGTGTGTGTGTTGTGTGTGTGTGTGTGTGTGTGTGTGTGTGTTGTGTGTGTGTGTGTGTGTGTGTGTGTGTGTGTGTGTGTGTGTTGTGTGTGTGTGTGTGTGTGTGTGTGTGTGTGTGTGTGTGTGTGTGTGTGTGTGTTGTGTGTGTGTTGTGTGTGTGTGTGTGTGTGTGTGTGTGTGTGTGTTGTGTGTGTGTGTGTGTGTGTGTGTATGTTGTGTGTGTGTTGTGTGTGTGTGTGTGTGTGTTGTGTACCACATCCACCCTTCGTTGTTTTGGGTTGGCTTGTCCGTTGTACCGTCCTGTGATTCAGATAGCTCTGTCTTGTCTGATTCCTGTTCATTTGTTCATTATTATGGTTAAGCAGGAAAAACCACATATTCTACGCAACAGCTTACCTACATTACACTCCTCAAACTTATGCAATCACCAGTCCCCATTTGCAGAATATCGTGATAAAGATCTGAAGTCATGTTAATAAAACCAAGACCCACAAACCAGTTAATGACTGCTGCCAATTCAGCTTTGCGCGACACGCATGAGAAATGTCGCGGCAGTGACAAAGAATTGGTATTGATAATACCTTTTCCTTGGGCTATAATTATCCAGGCATTTATTGCAACTACCATTTCAATATAATACTAAATTTGCTACTGGCTTTCAAGTTGGTTTAGGTTAATTTGATTACACCCGTTAAATATAGAGTAAATCAATTTAAGTTGGACCTTATGTTCAAAGTATATATATTATATTTACGAGGGTATATTGAAATGGTTCAACATAGCTACACTATAAGTGCAAATTGAATAGTGTGATTGGTACCTAGAATAAATGAGTTTGGACGTCATCTTTCCCGTGATCTGGCCTAGACCACCGAATAACCAGCCGCTTAAAACTAAACAATGTCGTTCTTCTAAAGCTATTATTTAAAAAAAACAGGAACAATCCATATTTTATTAACAAAAGTTAACAAGATTGTTACCTAGAGAGTCAACTCTAGATTGCAGGTGGACAAGGAAGCCCTTTGCCTTATCGAGGGTCCAACCTATCTATCTAAATGTACCCCGCCCTACTTAAGAATATGTCGATTTTATTTTTAATCATATTAACACTACTAGCACCAACACAACCAGCTGATAATATGTTCCATCCATTTACTGTTTTTCTGTGTGTCAAAAAGACACTTTTTGTATCTAGTCTACATTGCATCTTTGCTAATATTATTCCGTGTCCTCTAGTCCTTTTCCCTTCTTTAACCGAAAAATATTCTCCTGAACAAATGTTCTTGTTAGTGTCGGTTAAATCCTTCTGCTTTTTGAGGAGAGTAATTGGCTCCATAAATGTGTGTTTGTTTCATAAATTTGAACATTATTATATTACAGCACATTCGCTTGTCTGGCTTGAAATGGAGTTATCTAATAGACAGCAGTATATGTTATTCGACGGAGTGTATAATAAAAATCCCAAACATATATCCTGTGGTGTTCCACATGGGTCACTGATAATTTCAATATATGTCAATGACATTGATAACGTATCAAATGTTGTATTCCCTATTATATATGCATACAACAAGAATGTGTTATCAGTACAAACATCATAGCGAGCTGGCAGCTATCACGGATAAAGAACTCACAAAAATAACCACCAAACATAATTAAATATCAATTATTAAACACATTTTAATATATTCAAGTCAGTGAATAAAATATATTAAATTCGTCTAACATATTAGTTGAACGGCAACAATTCACCAAGTAGAAAGCACAAAGCACATACGAATTATAACACATTCTAATTTCTCCAGTGGCCGGTTGCATGACACGCACCCAAGTTAGGCGGTAAAATTACCCCTATCTCGCTAGGTGTCACCTAGCTGGGCGACCGCATTGGGTGCGGTGCATAACAGCCACCCAGATGCCGCCCAACTAGGGGATACCGGCACGGGTAACCGATAATCGGATTGCCGCGTTTTGATAACAAATCTTCCCAGAATTCATTTCATCTCTGAGAGTCCTCATGGTGGAAGCAGTGAGACAACAACGAAATTATGAGGACAACCTTTCTCATGCTGAGATTATGGCCTTAATACAGGCATACGGCCAAATATAAGAACTGTTACAAGGCCGACTCAAATCAACCTTGTCGAACAGGGACAGAAAAGGGATGGAATGCTGTGACGGCAGAGGTCAACGCTCTACCGACGACGTTGCTAAAGAAAAACTGGAAATGAGCTAGTTTTTGTGTTTTCTGTTGATGAATATTTGAATAAAAGTGAATTTAAAATGGGATAACGTTGTTATTTATACAACTATTAAATACTGTTTGCAGTGTTTTGAAATGCATTGAATGGAGTAATAAATTTGCAACGTGTTTTTTTCATACTAATTAATTAAGTTAATTAGTTAATGTTATCTAAGTAGTGCACCAAATTAAGAGACCAACACATCCTAATTAAGACCAGCAGAGTTCATAAATATGAAGATATTTATACATATTATGCAGTGTTCATAACCACATTTATTATGAGAATAAATATGTATTAACTAGTCATGTAATAATAAATAAATAAATTAGTTACTAGGTGATAATTAGCGCGTAATCTCGACAGACAGAAAAGGTTTTTGTAAAATGCCACAATGTCCATGAATATATGTTTATATAAAACATACAATTTGTAAAACACAAAATTAATTGTAGTAAGATATATAATTTAATATTTATATAATATTAATAAATAAATCAATATTTGTATACAGACCATCACAAAAACAAAAGTCCATAATGTACATGATTATGAAGATAATTACACATATTATTATGCAATGTGCATAACTACATTAATAGAAAGTTACAACTATAAATAAATAAATAATGTTATAATAATTTAAATAATTAGTCAATATGTTATAATAAGCACGCCACTTTGATAGACCTACACATCTTTGTAAAAGGCCATAATGTGCATATTTATGAAGATATACATACTGTCACTATGAACTGTGTACAATCACATATACAGTGGTAATAAATGCAAAGTAAAATATCATTTAATAATAACAGCAATTTATTTGTCAATATTTAATAATTAGAATTCAACATTGACAGACTGACATGTAAGCACACACCCTTATGTCCATGATTATGAGGACAGTCGTAGAATGTATACAAGCAGTAAACCACTGCTGCCATTGATACACGCGCTGTGAGTCACACCGCTGCTGTTGGGGCTGCTTCGAGTTGCCCCAGAAAGTTCCGCCTAACTTGTGACATAACCCAGCTGGGTGTGTGTCATGCACCCGCTCCTATTGGTGTTATTTACCCTAACTTGGATGTGATTTGGGCTTAGGTGTGTGTCATGCAACGAAAAGTTGCCAAAGCTGTAGGATTATTAGTAAAGCTAGAAACACGGTCGGTAGAATATACGTTGTGCCATTATATTATACCTTCTCATACCCGTACCTAACATATCTAGCATACTGTGTAGACATACGAGGAGGTGTGTGTAGCACATACTTAAGCTCTTTAGACAAATTACAAACGTTTGCAATTTGTCAAATTACGTCGGCCCCATACAGATCGCGCACTGACCAAATGCTCAAGACGATATTGATTCTACCATTAAGAAATATATATGAATACACATTTATTCTCGTTATGTATTATATTCTCAGGAACATGTATCCATCGGGAATGACAAATGTGTTTATTATAAACAATGAAATCCACAAATATATGACACGTCTTCCTGAACTATGGTATTCTCCAATTCCCCAAACTAACGTGTTATACAAAACCATCAAACACCGCAGTATTAAATTGTGGAATGATATAGTAAAAACGTTATGGAATATATTTATACATTCGTAACTTTCAAAAGTCAATAGATTTTGTTTTGTTATTAATCAATATTAATCCCTTACGTGATTAGCTTTCGTCACCATGGAAAACATTACGACATCTATATTACATGTATTGAAGGAAACATCTGCGACTTGTGGCTTAACGCCCTCATTATAGAAACTTTGATAATATAATCAAACGTATACTATGTACAATTGAATGCATGTTTAATTTCTGTAATAACCCACTACCACTACCACCATCATGTTGATATAGTTTCATAGTATACCTTCCTCACAAGCCCCGGAGCCACAGCCATATCTTCTAAGACTTCACGTAAAATCACCACCCAGCAATAATTTGGGTGACGGACTGAGTGATATCGCTGTGTGTCGGCCTACTGTCAACAGGCTGACAACGTCACAGACGGGTGACTGTGACATATTGTTGCGATTGCCTTTGCCAAGTTGATTGTTGTGTTCGTCAAAGGAAGTCGTCATAAACACCGGGTTGACTGAGTGTCGGCCATGTCAATTATCCTGACAAGGATCTCGCTGTGGAATATAACACCCCATCCTTGATCTTAGTATCACCAACTTACAGGTTGTCACTGTCCGGAATGTGTGTCTACGTCTTGACGGATGTTACAAACGAACGGACGGACGAACCAGAGCGTGTTTGAGTCACGTGCACGTGCGCGTGCGCGTCTGGATGTACGTAGCATATGGTGTGTTGGGTGTATGTTTGGATCTTAGATTTATAAAGTTTACCTTCATTCTCCATTTATTTTTTAGGTAGCGCGTGGTGCGCGTGGTGCGCGTGGTGCGCTTGGTGCGCGTGCGCGTGCGCGTGCGCGTGCGCATGCGCGTGCGCGTGCGCGTGAGCGTGCGCGTGAGCGTGCGCGTCTGGATGTACGTAGCATATGGCGTGTTGGGTTTATGTTTGGATCTTAGATTAATAAAGTTTACCTTCATTCTCCATTAATTTTATTCAGAAGTAGCCGTTTCGCGAGTGCAAATATGTAGTGACATCTACTGGATAAATGTGTACTAAAATGTTTTCGCGGAGACAATCAAAATCTCCAAAATTACGTGTAAAGTGCGTGTGCGTGTGCGTGTGCGTGTGCGTGTGCGTGTGCGTGTGCGTGTGCGTGTGGGTGTGCGTGTGCGTGTGCGTGTGCGTGTGCGTGTGCGTGTGCGTGTGCGTGTGCGTGTGCGTGTGCGTGTGCGTGTGCGTGTGCGTGTGCGTGTGCGTGTGCGTGTGCGTGTGCGTGTGCGTGTGCGTGTGCGTGTGCGTGTGCGTGTGCGTGTGGTGTGGTGTGTGGTGTGTGTGTGCGTGTGCGTGTGGTGTGGTGTGGTGGGTGTGTGGTTGGGTGTGCGTGGCGTGCGGTGGGTGGTGTGCGTGGTGGGTGCGCGTGCGCGTGCGCGTGCGTGCGTGTGTTTGCGTTCGGGAGAAGTAGAGACGGAGAAAGTATAAGACGGAAGACGGAAAAGAGGTGGATAATCGGAGAAAGGAAATGTTGTCAGAACATTTTCCAGACAGAGAGAATCACACTTGGTGAATCGGTGTTTGCGGATAACTGGGTTGTTATGTTTATCACGCGCTTTAAATAAGTCCAAAATGTTGTTGATATCCTCTGGCCATCCCTGTCATCAGGGGTAAGGTCGCCATGGTTACCGTCGTATTGTCTTCGTCTTTTCTTTCGTCACATTTCTCTCGCCACGTTCTCTATCAACATAATCCAACTCCTTCTATCTGATGGTTTTGTTCTTCTTTCTCCTCCCACTCTCTCCAAATCTCTCTTAATGCAGTCACCACATCGCAATCTCAATCTTCCTCGCCTCCTTAGCCCCAGCTGTCCGGGCGTCTGGTCTCTTTGCTGCCAATATTTCAACCCCCATTCTGTCCACATGACCGGCCCATTTCACCGTCAATGATGGTCAAGTTGATAATAATATTGGTGTTCTTTCTGTCAAAATAAACTTTCCCGGTGTCGGTGAAGTGTCATGCTGGAAGCAACGTGACCCAGTCGAGAGTAACTGAAGCCCGCCCGGTGAAAGGAACAGTGACCTTGTTGTGGTATTCGGTTGCATATTTACTGCTTCTTACGAATCAGTTTAAAACAGTTCATTTATTGACGTCTACTGTATTTTGAAGCCCATCTGCCACCTCATAAGATAAACCCATCGGTGAGCTGCATCACAGGCACAATTTATATTATTTGCCGTAGACATAGCCTGCATTCCGTGCTTTACTGCACAACATATAGGTCCTACCATGTCCTGCCAAAAAAGTTAGATGTTTCGGGAAGATGCATACCGACTTTCCAGCGAAATTGCCACTATTTTCCACAATACAGGTCTTCGTCAGTTAGACATGTTAGTGAGAGAAACAGCTTAAATTATAATTATGGTGCAATAAAATTTAGACCGTATTACTTATTGCCAGCGACAAGTGACGTCACAGAGCTGCACTATCGGGTGTTTCCAGAAGACATACTTTTCCAAATTTGCACAGTGACTGGGCACTGTATAAATTCCAATTTATCAATGTTTTGACCACCCTGTGATTTCATATGTGCGATAGTATTGAACAATGTACAAATATAGTTGTTATAGTTTTCTGAGAAATAAAATGGACAGGTCATGCGTTTTAACACGTTTCGCCTTCTTCAAATAAGACACAACGAAATCAAAGCCGATCTCAATTGTACAAAAGAAGCCTTCTCAAACGTCAACGAGTGTAGTTATGATGTGCGGCGGGGTCGCGCCGACGGTGGTACTAACTGATTATGACATGCGCTATATCGTACTCGGCCACCCACGATCGCGTCACGGATGAGAGAGCACTGACAGTTGACGGCCTGCGGCGAACTTGATGCACTGTCAATTTCTACTACAAACTAGAATTAACCATCCCGTATCTTACTTTTATTCGGATTTACATTTTTTTAATGAATACTCATTTATTTAAAATTATTATAGTTTTACGTTTTCTTGTAACAATATTTTAACAGCATCGATATCGTCGCGTATTAGGGGACCATTTCAGTCAGCCCTTAAGATTAATCCTTAACCAATATATATTGTTAATGTAACAAAATTCAAGACGCAAATATACATTGCCACACATTACCGTGAACACTATTTCTATGACACAGCAGTGAGAGTGTAACGCTGGCGCGTCATGGTGTTAAAAGTTTTTGTGTATCACTGTTAGTGATCCACATATATGTTAAGGTACCAAATCGGGTTTACGAGCTCTTGACGACGCTAGTGAAATGATCCTCATGTTTAGTTATATGTACTTATAGAGCGAATACAACACAACGAGCCTAGAGGCTACACGACGCCCACTGAAAGACATCGGTTTACCGTTCAATTAAAGGCAAGCGCCATTTAGGCCCGCATTTGTGGGCGGCCACGCGCAACCGTCATGCGCGGCCGGTCACAGTTATGAGCTATCAGTTTAGATTAAGGCGCAGTTATCTGAATAAAATGCACTTGGTAGCAATAAAACACTAATTTTAAGATGCGCTGCGGCAACCAAAACCAAATATGACTGTAGTTTCATCAGCATTCAAGATTTCAATAACATTTATTCTGGTGAAATACAAGTTGACGCTTAGCTGTAATAGTATGATGAAAATAATATAAATATATCGAAGCGTCAGCGATATGCAGAAAAAGATAAGCGATATTGTAAAATAAGTAAATCAATTATATCATTACCATTACTGCTGTGGTTTTTTTCACGACTATTCGTACAGACAATAGCAACTAAATTGTGAAGAATGTATGCAGAAGAGGAGTCTTAACAGGTAATATTGTTCAGTACCAAAACCATGCAGTACTTATGGTTAAGATTTAGAACAAAACCATAATAGAAACTAATCGCTTATGACTATGTATCACATAACGTTGCTCTGGTTAGTTTCAACTGTTTACAGATTGTGTTATTGCAAAACTAAAAAAGATATTGTATTGCAACATTGCTAACAGATACACAAACAATGTATGATGCTTTCTACGGAAGTTATCCTGAAGTATCTATGTAGGAAAACAAGGAAAAGGAAAATCGGACTTGCCTTTAACGACGTTGGGACGACATTTGTACCGGTCTTGAGCACCTACGGGAGGTTCTCCTTCGATGTTGTATGTATTTCCAGTACAAGACCATTTCAGGGCCACTTGTAATGGCCCTCAATCATGTCACGAATCTTGCCATCGGTCGTTTGATAGGTCCTATATGTTGGAGCGTGTTTCTGATGTGGGTGTCTCACAATTAGCTTGCACACTCAACAATTGGCATATTTATTGTTCGTAGCACCGACGATGATGAGACGCAGCTACGGCGACAATATAGTGTTGTCCGCTTATCTATTATGTTCTCGATATCGGAGTTCAGATCAAATATCCATATAAAAATATAACACAAGATTGCACCAGCTTCTCACGGACCAGATGGACGTCGTTGACTTTCTTATCCACCTGATTTGTACGCATCCAGCGACTTGTACTTGTTCAACTGCTCGCTTGTTTTAGCTGGACGGGCCGAATATCAAGTAGTTGATCACGTCTAGAAAGCATACGATTGGCCATTTCGCGATGTCTTTTATAATCCTGTGGCCGCGATGTTATGCGGATCACGCCCGATCACCGTCGTGTTGTCCCTATGTAACATGCGAGCACATAGCAGCAACGATTTCACCAAGTCGGATCACGCCACATCTGCATCGCTCGACACATTTACAAGATTGTGTTGTGAACATGGCGCCACGCAATGCAAACTGGGTAATGTAGACCACCCGATGACGTCAGTGACAACAAACAATTGGATAATAGGGTCCGCAAGTGATTATCGTTTCCATTCCGTTTTATGCGATACTTAACAAGATCATACACATCGTTGTCCGTAAGCGATGCAACATTACTGCAATGTAAAAACAATTTGAAAATAATAAATTATCTGCATAATAGCTTTCAACTTCTCGATTAGTTTTTGTTGGACGGAAATATATAAGACTTACAGCGGAGGTTTCTGTTGTGGCCGTTATGTCCGAATGTCAAAGTATACAGAGCTCGTTCGAGTCGTTGGTGAACGGAGAGTGGATGAAAATGGCAAAATGGGATAACGCCGATAAGGCGGCAGACGAGATTTTCCGTGCCCTTTTCTACGAATTTGTTCTACATGCAGTATCAAGGAAGTTGCAATTTTCGGTAGTTTAAAAAAATACATTACCCATGTACGTAAAAATATTTGCGTAGTCGCCCTAAGTGGAAACTAGGTTAGTTTTAATTTTGGCATAAACGAATTTGAATTCGTTGAACGAATACGTTAGGCCGAGGAGGCGCCTTTGAATTTGAAAGTCGGACAGATTTCGTTGTAAACTTGTCCTAAGGCTCATATTGTATTGTAATGTGTCTTCACTGCATGGACAATAACATACAACAAGATTTGTTAATGCGATGATGCAATTTATTGCCGTATATCCAGTTTGGCGCGTCCTATACATTACACACACATCACGTGACACATGTATACAATATTCCTGCGCAGCCAATAGAAATGCGGCACGTCTGCCGTCGTTGTGCTGAATCTCCCAATATATAAACGTGCGATACTTTAATACGATTAACAACTGACATGTATACATTATATATATATATCTATAGCTGTATACTCATTCATACAGCTGAGTGAATTAGAAATATATAGTGCGAAAACATATACCCAAAGTTTGACACGGTAGAGCACGGTTCAAACCTGGGTTGTCTTTGTCGAGAGCCGAGACCCTAACCACTGCGCTACTACAAAGAGGATTTGTTGTAAGAATACGTTAATGGCGTATGTTTTCCTCTAACCCGTGTCCGAACCACAATATATTCATACAAAA
>JAODUO010001137.1:110000-112500 GCA_025642075.2 Ridgeia piscesae | reverse complement strand
ACCTGTAGCCTGTGCTAGCAATGAGTTAGTACAGTACCAAGGCAAGGTTGTATGTCGGCGTACCTGTAGCCTGTGCTAGCAATGAGTTAGTGAAGTACCAAGGCAAGGTTGTATGTCGGCGTACCTGTAGCCTGTGCTAGCAATGAGTTAGTACAGTACCAAGGCAAGGTTGTATGTCGGCGTACCTGTAGCCTGTGCTAGCAATGAGTTAGTACAGTACCAAGGCAAGGTTGTATGTCGGCGTACCTGTAGCCTGTGCTAGCAATGAGTTAGTACAGTACTAAGGCAAGGTTGTATGTCGGCGTACCTGTAGCCTGTGCTAGCAATGAGTTAGTGAAGTACCAAGGCAAGGTTGTATGTAGGCGTACCTGAAGCCTATGCTAGCAATGAGTTAGTGACAGTACCAAGGCAAGGTTGTATGTCGGCGTACCTGTAGCCTGTGCTAGCAATGAGTTAGTACAGTACTAAGGCAAGGTTGTATGTCGGCGTACCTGTAGCCTGTGCTAGCAATGAGTTAGTGAAGTACCAAGGCAAGGTTGTATGTCGGCGTACCTGAAGCCTATGCTAGCAATGAGTTAGTGAAGTACCAAGGCAAGGTTGTATATCGGCGTACCTGAAGCCTGTGCTAGCAATGAGTTAGTGAAGTAACAAGGCAAGGTTGTATATCGGCGTACCTGAAGCCTGTGCTAGCAATGAGTTAGTGAAGTACCAAGGCAAGGTTGTATATCGGCGTACCTGAAGCCTGTGCTAGCAATGAGTTAGTGAAGTACCAAGGCAAGGTTGTATGTCGGCGTACCTGACGCCTGTGCTAGCAATGAGTTAGTGAAGTACCAAGGCAAGGTTGTATATCGGCGTACCTGACGCCTGTGCTAGCAATGAGTTAGTGAAGTACCAAGGCAAGGTTGTATATCGGCGTACCTGTAGCCTGTGCTAGCGTCGGACTCCGAAGATCCAACTCGGCGATTGCTGAGGAACTTGCGCACATAGAAGACGATCATGGTGACAGAGAGTATGAGGAAGACGACGGCGATGATGGAGCCCAGGATCACTCCCAGCCACGGGAAGTCTGTGTGGGCAAGAACAGGTGTTCAATACGTCAACTGTAATAGTACGGTGACGTGCAGGACAAATAACAACAGCGATATTATCAAAAAAGCAAATAACAACAGTAATAATATCAATGAAGCTAATAACGACAGTAATACTATCAGTGAAGAAAATAACAACAGTAATCCCATCAGTGAATCAAATATACAATGAAGCTAATAACGACAGTAATACTATCAGTGAAGCTAATAACAACAGTAATACTATCAGTGAATCAAATAACAACAGTAATACTATCAGTGAATCAAATAACAACAGTAATACTGTCAGTGAATCAAATAACAACAGTAATACTGTCAGTGAAGCAAACATCATCAGTACTACTATCAGTGAAACTGGGAACAGCGATCCTAATTCATGCAACAACTTTTTACTCAAATAATGTTTTTTATAAACCCATATTGGCTTAATTTGTCAAAGTTGTGTTTTGGAAGTCTCCGCTGGACATGTGTTGTTTAAACAGAACGACAAGCTTTGATCCAACCATTCATAGGAGAAGGCAACGCATGTTTGTTTATTGGACAAAGTCATACACAGTAACAGGTTTCGAGTGTCACTATTAATTTTGTTCTGTGATACCGGAGAAAGGTCTTTGTTGCAGGGCTAACAGTTCTCCGTTATGATGAACACAATTAATTGCATCGCAACGATGGTCCTCCTTGTCCATCGTACGTGTCCAGTTTATGCCTACTTTCGTTTGGAGCATAATCTCCCAGATTTAATGTGGCTGTCCGTGACAGGGACGACGTGATCTTTGCAGAACAGTAATGTAATCCTGATGACACACTAGGTTGGAGGAACACGACACTACGTTGTAAGGATGGTGTTAGTGACAAGGGTCATGACAAAATGTATAACACTGTCCACTACAGAACTGATTGACTGCGAAAAACAGGTACGTTATTTAAATAAAATGCATGTAACGTAATGTGTCGACAGAGTCAGACAACAATAATAAGCGAACCTTTTCCAGCAGTGTCTTCTGTCAGTTTCTCTGAAACAAAAACGTATCGAAATAAGAATCAATTAATTTTTAATTCAATGCCAGTTTTTCCAATCGCAAAACGCAACAAACGAAAATGTACAAAGGAATTCTTTACCAAGTACGAGTTCACAGGAACAAATACAAGAACAACCAATACACGCATGTTCTGCAGTGATTCCGAGACGATCTTCAACATGTTTGCAAGTAGTGTTCACGGACGTGTAACTTAAGGCATTTTCAATTGAACACATGAACATATCAATAAAGATTGCTGTTTTGCGTATATCTACGATGTCACGAATTGCTTGCTTTTTATGGGTACGCGTTGATCTATTTGAATGCAATTTAAATCGCAATTACTGTTCACACATACACAATACACGTGTATATATTATAATTATATTTACG
>JAODUO010001137.1:82500-95000 GCA_025642075.2 Ridgeia piscesae | reverse complement strand
AGCTGCATGAGTAGAACCCATCGGCATGAGTGCAGTTGGCGCCATTCTTACATGGGTTACTTTTGCAAATGTCAATCTCTGAAATATCGCAATACCTTTTAATACATCACTGAGTTGTTGCGCAAGTGTTCTCTATGTTAAGTGCTGTGTTCTCGGTTTGGGGAGACAAGTCGATCACTATCAGAGATGTACTTTGTTGTTGAACGGACAGGATATAATTAAAAGGATGTTTAATAATATGAGCGTTTCAGTATGTTCGTGCGTGCGCGTGTGTGATTGGGTGAGCGTCCCATACATGCCCGCATGTGCGAGCGTGTGTGTGTGCGTGTGTGCGTAGGTGTGTATGTTGTGTATGTTGTGTGTGTGTGTGTGTGTGTGTGTGTGTGTGTGTGTGTGTGTGTGTGTGTGTGTGTGTGTGTGTGTGTGTGTCGTGTGTGTGTTATGTGTGCGTGTGTGTGTATGTGTGCGTGTGTGTGTGTGGTTGATGCGTGCGTGCGTGCGTGCATGTATGTATGTATGTATGTATGTATGTATGTATGTATGTATGTATGTATGTATGTATGTATGTATGTATGTATGTATGTATGTATGTATGTATGTATGTATGTATGTGTGTATGTATTTATGATTGTGTGTGTATGTGTGTCCACATATACTTGTGTGTATGCGTATGTGGTGTGTGTATATGTGGGGGTTTAATACGCGTGTGCGTGTGTGAGCGGGTGAGGGCGTTTGTATGTATGCATGTTTGTGTGTGTATTTGCGTGTGTTTTGTCCGTGTGTGTGCGCGCTCGAGTATGCGCATATGAGAAAACATGGGTAGTCTATGTTTGTTTCTTTTGGAATTATTCATTCTACTTTTATATTTCACGAACAGAGTCTAGCAAATACAGTAATAACCAGGGTCTCACCTGTCTCGCACGTCTTTCCTGTGAATCCGCGCATACAGGTACAACGGAACTTGTCGATGAGGTTGTTGCATACCCCGTCGTTGTCACACGGAGAACTGATGCACTCGTCAATATCTTAAACACAACGACGTATACGACAATGGGACTGTACTTCCTGAATGATTAACGTCCAGTTGTAATAAATAAATTGTATATGTATGTATGTGTATGTGTGTATGTGTGTATATATGTATATATATATATATATATATATATATATATATATATATACATGCATATGCATATACATGCTTACACATGCAACATGTAAACATGAATGCATACACACATCCATGCGTAAATACCTTCATACCTTCGTACGAACGTACGTACGTACGTATGTGCAGACAAACACACAAATATACGTACAGATAGATAGACAGACAGCCAAATAGACAGCCAGACAGACAGACAGACAGACATACAGACAGACAGACAGACAGACAGACAGACAGACAGACAGACAGACAGACAGACAGACAGACAGACAGACAGACAGACAGACAGACAGACAGACAGACAGACAGACAGACAGACAGACAGACAGACAGACAGATGACAGACAGACAGACAGACAGACAGACAGACAGACAGACAGACAGACAGACAGACAGACAGACAGACAGACAGACAGACAGACAGACAGACAGACAGACAGACAGACAGACAGACAGACAGACAGACAGACAGACAGACAGACAGACAGACAGACAGACAGACATACAGGCGGACGGACGGACGGACGGACGGACGGACGGACGGACGGACGGACGGACGGACGGACGGACGGACGGACGGACGGACGGACGGACGGACGGACGGACGGACGGACGGACGGACGGACGGACGGACGGACGGACGGACGGACGGACGGACGGACGGACGGACGGACGGACGGACGGACGGACGGACGGACGGACGGACGGACGGACGGACGGACGGACGGACGGACGGACGGACGGACGGACGGGCGGGCAGGCAGGCAGGCGGGCAGGCGGGCAGGCGGGCAGGCAGGCAGGCGGGCGGGCGGGCAGGCAGACAGGCGGGCAGGCAGGCAGGCGGGCGGGCGGGCGGGCGGGCAGGCGGCGGCGGGCGGGCGGGCGGGCGGGCGGGCGGCGGGCGGCGGGCGGGCGGGCGGCAGGCGGGCAGGCAGGGCAGGGCGGAGGGGGGCGGCGGCAGGCGGCGGCGGCGGCAGGCGGCAGGCAGGCGGCAGGCAGGCAGGCAGAAGACAGACAGACAAATAGAAGAAATACAGACATACATACAAACATTCAATATATATATAACATATATATATATATATATATATATATATATATATATATATATATATATATATATTATAATCATAATTATATATTGCGCCGTCACATGAAATAAATGTTCATTCCTGCAATGATGTTGATATGTTGGTACGTACTTTGAAATGCCTCTTTCGTGTCACGCATCTCAAATGTTTGCATATCATGATATTAGTAAAACTATTTGGGTAATGATAACAATATTATGCTACCCACCTATCTCGCAGTTAATTCCTTCGTATCCCTTTTCACAGATGCACGTGAAGTTGTTGGCTCCATTGATACATTCTCCACCGTTCTGACATGGGTCACTGTCGCATTCGTCGAAATCTTTGCAAAAGAGTAAATGCGCATTTAGATTAAAATTGTAGCAGATACTGTCGTTTTGTGCAGGATAGCAGTGCACTCCAGTGGAGTCGAGAACAAAACATTGTTCAAAAAGTATTCCAAATATGTGTGACTGTGCAAAACGTTTCGAATAAACTGGCTTATTTAGCTAAGTAATACGATCTTCTATGTACAAATCATAAACAGAACTGGAAAGGGCTATTAGTGCTACTGCTACTACTACTACTACTAATAAATGTGTCTTAAGGATGACGCACCTTCGCAAACTGTGGCGTTGTACTGCGTGAAGCCGGGGTAACAGACGCACTTGAAGGTACCGATTGTATTGGAGCAGTTGGCGTTGTCTCCGCACTGGTTGGTGGCGCACTCGTTGATGTCGCCAAGACAGTCCCCGCCCGTGAATCCATCCGAACAATCGGCACATCCGGTCGTCACGTTACATTCGGTCTCATAATCGCGACAGTTGCAGTCGCGTAGACAGTCCTTGCCCCACGTGCCAGTGGGGCATGCTACAAGTGAAGACAATAGACATGTAGGTCGCAGTAGAATGGTGTCTGAGCTGTCATAGTGTTGGTGAGACATCTATTAAAGTATTATTTAAAACCGTTTTAACCACAATTACGCTGACTTAGAAGAAATGCTTGGCTTTTGCACAACAACATATTTTATCTTAATGGCAGAAGACTTTATAATTAGTGCCTCATATATTAACCAGATGACATAGCATAATTAACTTCCGCAACAAACGCGCCAAGTATACTCGCTCTATTTCGGTTTTCGGTTAACTGACCAACACCCACCAGCGACATGTGCTGCTTTTCACAATGTTAGAAATAGCTTGCCTTCATCACTAATGTGGATATCTTAAATATTTACATTACCACTACAACTACTCAACAGAACACAGAATAAAAGCCAAAGTGGAAACACTAGAATTGGTAAAAACAATTAGGTAGATCATTTTTGCTGGTTTTTATACATAAAGCGAAATGCACTGCAAATACGAATCACGAATAGGAAAAATTGCGGCAACACAGTGATTGATTATAACAGTCAACAACGATTCAAATATACGCGGATATATTCATTAGTGGCTTGTTTTCTATATATGTATTAATTTACGTTGGCATCCTTTCAAGTCGTCCATCAGCTGAAAACCGTCGTTGCAGGAGCACTTGAAGCCGCCGTCAATATTCTGGCAATTCTGTACACAACCGGCGGTTCCCAAATCGCATTCATTTACTTCTGCAAAAAAACATGCATCAAAATCATGTTTTTCGTTAAATTAACACATCTTCCTATCTGTTTCCCCCGAACGTACTAAGGTGTTGGTAAATTAGTTCGACAAATCCACAAACACTAAAGTATGTGAGTATGGCGCCAAGCCCACAAACACGAATGCATGTGCCAAGTATGTGAGTACGGTACCAAGTCCACAAATACGAACGTTTGTGAGCATGACACCAAATCCACATACACTAATGGACATGTGTATGTCGCCCAAGTCCACAAATACGAACATGTGTGAGTATGGTGCCAAGTCCAGAAACACGAATGTATACGTGTGTGGTGCCAATTCCACAAACACGAACGTAAATGTGTATGTGAGTATGGCGCCAAATGTTGGAAAATTATGGTCTGCATTTATGATTTGATTTCAGGGCGGCTATACCCCAGAATAGGGTGAATATGATTGATTCACAGGCCGACTTTTAAATAAAAACAAATCAGGATCACGTACTATACTATAAAAACGATTCAAAATTAAATTTATACTGAAACATATCACACTAAATAAACATAAAAGAAACATATTTATAGGTATAGTGTCATCTGGTGTTTGTCATGTTATACCTGTTATGTTATGTACAACTTGGTTTCGTTATCAAAAGCGTGCCTACTATATAAGCAATACTTACTATTATACACGTACACCTGTGAAATAATCCAAGACAGCGACATCATCTGACAGCATAGAACAGGGAAACTACATACATGTCACCAGACTAACTTCTCGGCCAAGTCACGCCGCCCGGCGAGATTCTTAACCTCAACGGGCTAACGATTAAATAAAAGAGAAATCCGCGAACACCTTCAGGACTTTTGTGTCTCGTCAGAGACGATTATACTACTTACCTGTGCACGACTTGCCATCATTCGCGAGTTCGTAACCAGACTGACAGAAGCACACGGGCGTGCTTGTCGTCCCGTCTTCTTTGCAGTTATACTGGCAGTCCAACGATTTGCACTTCTCTTCCATAGTGACGTCTGCAAGATAGTGTCATTCTAATACTATTGAATTTGTCGAATAGAAACTGCAACTGCTTGCCCAGTATAGGGAAAGTAAGAACACAGAACAAATATTATCAGTGGAACATTTCACTCCATTGATCCACCTGCTAGTAAACACATTTTCTTATGTGTGTTTTCATATTATTCCTATTAAATCTTACGAAAACACGGCTTATATGGCCGGTAGCATCGCATTGTGTATAATTTAAGCGTGCGAGATAAGTCAACAATATCGCCGTTAAGAACGCCTTGTCGATTCGTAGTGTATCATTAACTGCTGGACGGACTGACATCGACATCTTGCGTGATGATGTATCAACTCAATGATGACCAGCTGATGGTGATAACGCACCTATGTTGCAAGTCCTGTTGTTGGCAGGGTTCAGTGAGTAGCCGTCTTCACACGAACACTTGAAGCTACCTTCTGTATTGACACAGAGCTGCTCACATCCTGATGTCCCCGCCGTGCACTCGTCGACATCTGACAAACAGAACACATGTGTATTTATGTGCGTGTGGTTGTACACGTACACGTACACGTACACGTACACGTACACGTACACGTACACGTACACGTACACGTACACGTACACGTACACGTACACGTACACGTACACGTACACGTACACGTACACGTACACGTACACGTACACGTACACGTACACGTACACGTACACGTACACGTACACGTACACGTACACGTACACGTACACGACTCACGTACACGTACACGTACACGTACACGTACACGTACACGTCACGTACACGTACACGTACACGTACACGTACACGTACACGTACACGTACACGTACACGTACACGTACACGTACACGTACACGTACACGTACACGTACACGTACACGTACACGTACACGTACACGTACACGTACACGTACACGTACACGTACCACGTACACGTACACGTACACGTACACGTACACGTACACGTACACGTACACGTACACGTACACGTACACGTACACGTACACGTACACGTACACTACACGTACACGTACACGTACACGTACACGTACACGTACACGTACATTCACACACAGAAACTGCAAGTAAAAAGTATTTGTTATTAATTATTTAATTAACACCACATCATACCTGTCATAATCTCTCCATCCCCCTCTCGCATACACATATACACCCACAAACACACACAAGCACGCGCGCACGCACGCACGCACGCACGCACGCACGCACACGCACACACACACAACACACACACACACACCACGCACGCACGCACGCACGCCGCACGCACGCACACACACACACACACACACACACACACACACATATATATATATATATATATATATATATATATATATATATATATATATATACACTATCCACATGTATGTTGAAAAAGGTGGGTGCAATGTAAATAATAGCAAAGTTATCACACATTTCTCTTGTCGTTTTAAAATAATGCCTGGTAACCGCAATATAAAATATCAAATTCGGGAAATAACCAAAAACTCAAAATGTATTATGCAGAAATATCAGAGTTGACTCTTCCTACCGGTACAGTCCTTTTTGTTCGCCAGAAGTCGATAGCCAGTCCTGCACTCACACGTGAAGCCGTCCTCTGTGTCGATACAATTATGTTGGCAGTTGTGTCTAGGGTTGTTCGGGTCACACTCGTTGATAGCTGTATAACAAAGCGGCTATAAAGAAGCACATATTTCATGCTGTGCACACCTAAAAGACAACAGTAATACTTAACAGTAATTGAGTGATTTTACATGTAAAAATTCCTTTCAAATTTACTGTTTTGGCATACTTTGTATATTTTAGTTTTTAGTGTAACGTTTAACTGGTACTAGCTTAGATTAATTAAATTCTTATTTATGTTAATTTATTTTCGCAGTTTGACGTTGATAGTTATGCTAAATATTTACTGTTAGTTGATGTTACATTTATTAAACGAGTTTTAATATATTGGTGTTTACAAGACTGTATACATGCAAGACTACGACAAAATTATTCACGTTATAATGTTACGTATTGTATTTGAATTTTATATAATTTTTCTGCGAACGTCTATGCCTGTGACTTTTTGTATATGCATATTAATTGATAATAGCATAATTACAATACCCCTGTCTAAATAAATCAGCAACAATGCTATTCCTACTGATGCGTTGATGTATATTGTTCATGCACATTAGCATGGGTTTCAAACGCTACATGATTGCTTGCGTGAGGTCGAATAGTAATGAATACGAGTAGCCAAAGCATGATTTCACGAGTGCGCGCGCCAAGGTCTTGCAAACAACGCCGGTGATGTTTGCCTGAATGTCCCCAATATTGCGAATTTGGTAGTAGCCGGAAAAATGGTAGAAGTACTGGAAAACCTGTTTGGAAAACACGTTAAATTGATTAATACATGTGACACACTTACAAAGGCATATGCCACCATTTGCTTCCTTTCCTGTCGGACATTCGGTGCATTTGTAAGCAGTTCCAGTGGTCTCGTGTTCCGCCGCACTGACATCCGTGCAGTTCGTTCCTTCTGTGCACGGGGTGTCTTGACACCCGTCCAAGTCTGACTCGCAGTGATCCCCTGATGTGACAAACATGATGTCAGTGTGTACGCACATCAGCAACATTGGCGAGACAAAACAATGACATCACGTTGTGCGTGTGCGTGTGCGTGTGCGTGTGCGTGTGCGTGTGCGTGTGCGTGTGCGTGTGCGTGTGCGTGTGCGTGTGCGTGTGCGTGTGCGTGTGCGTGTGCGTGTGCGTGTGCGTGTGCGTGTGCGTGTGCGTGTCTGTGCGTGTGCGTGTGCGTGTGCGTGTGCGTGTGCGTGTGCGTGTGCGTGTGCGTGTGCGTGTGCGTGTGCGTGTGCGTGTGCGTGTGCGTGTGCGTGTGCGTGTGCGTGTGCGTGTGCGTGTGCGTGTGGTGCGTGTGCGTGTGCGTGTGCGTGTGCGTGTGCGTGTGCGTGTGCGTGTGCGTGTGCGTGTGCGTGTGCGTGTGCGTGTGCGTGTGCGTGTGCGTGTGCGTGTGCGTGTGCGTGTGCGTGTGCGTGTGCGTGTGCGTGTGCGTGTGCGTGTGCGTGTGCGTGTGCGTGTGCGTGTGCGTGTGCGTGTGCGTGTGCGTGTGCGTGTGCGTGTGCGTGTGCGTGTGCGTGTGCGTGTGCGTGTGCGTGTGCTGTGCGTGTGCGTGTGCGTGTGCGTGTAGTGTGCGTGTGCCGTGTGCGTGATGCGTGTGCTGTGCTGTGTCCATGTGCGTGTGCCGTGTGTTGCGTGTGCGTGTGTCCGTGTCCCAGCGTCGTGCGTGTGCGTGTGCGTGTGCGTGTGCGTGTGCAATTGTGCCGTACAAATCGGTCGTGCGTGGTGTGCGTGCTGCGTGTGCGTGTGCGTGTGCGTGTGCGTGTGCGTGTGCGTGTGCGTGTGCGTGTGCGTGTGCGTGTGCGTGTGCGTGTGCGTGTGCGTGTGCGTGTGCGTGTGCGTGTGCGTGTGCGTGCGTGCGTGTGCGTGTGCGTGTGCGAGCGTGCTTGCGCGTATGCGTTTATTGATATATTGTGTGTGTATGTGGGCCTGTGTGTGAATCATGTGCCTGCATAGCTATAGTACACCATTGCGTGTTCCTATATATCTTCATAAATCTCACCTTCCCAACCAATCGAGCAGTTGCATTCGACGATCCTGAACGTGTCCTTCAACTTGAAGCCGTCAACAAATCGGTCGAACCGACATTCTCCGTGACCGGAACAGTCGCATAGGTTCACTGAGACATCAGCTGCCGCAACACCGCCCTTGTCGTCAGTAGCGGAAAACCTAAGGAAATGGACCAGTAATGAGTGCATAGTATGTTTCCATATTTCACACGCAATGTACCGTCTTTCCGAGGAAACCTGCTGAAAGCAGCTGAAACGTCGGTAAATTGTGACATTTGTAGAAATGTCATTCATTTGAAAAATCTAGTCTGATGATGAACGTTTTCACCTGTAAACGGAACTGTTGTTTACACAGCCGTAGCGTAACACGTGTGGCATGCTATCCACGCACAAATTATGCACGCAACTGAAAACATTTCGAACATCTGCTGTCTATTCGAATATTTTTCAATTGTTCTAATCGAACATTAGTAAAAACAAGTGTGTTAATAGGCCTGCATGATATATTTTATGATATTCCAGAACGTACGATATGTTCACACGGTTCATGTTCTTCGGAGTCCAGGTGAACACATTGTTCTCGAAAGTGGCACCGTCTGGTAAATCTGTCTTCACCACGACTGTCACAACATCGCCGTCTTGGTCGAACGTATTCACATTCAGTATGCCTGTTTCTCCAACCGTCACGTTGAACACAGCATCGACGGTGATGTTGGGGCTCGCGTTGGCTGAAAACAGCGTAGAATTATTAGCGGCAATATAATCTATAGCGTATAGTATTTAATGACAACGACAAGCTTGATCCGGTTTTTAGGATGTCATGGGACACGTCCTATCGTTGCATTTTCTTCTGTATATATAATAACTATAATAGCTGTGTTCAAGGGGAAAATATCTAGTTGCAGTATATTTTAATTGCGTTCTATTGCGCTGATCGCTCGATCTTCACCAGTCTAATAGAGAATTGCAGCTTCGTTCGTAACATGCGTGATATTTCTTTAGTTGCTGTGTATGCAATGTTTTCGTAATGTACATTATTTCTTTTATATTATGATATAAACATGTATAAATATCATGATAGAAAAAACAATCGACGTAATCAAATTGCGAAATACATCGGATGTTTCGCTTGCAATGATCACATTCGCCAGTTGAACAGTGTGGCATTGTTTTTCTGAGCAAAACTGGAATATAAAAAGGTAACACGGCTTCGGAATTGATGAGGATGCAGGAAATGAACACTGGCAGTAGTTAAGACCAGTACAGACAACAAAGCAGTGGTATCACATACATAGCGTTTTTGCGTTCGCTTCATTCTTGGTATTTGTCTCTAGAGTTGCAGAAGCAGCTTCTTCTTTGCCTGGAATTTAAATTAAACAATCGTAAGACATTATCCCCATACTACGTCGTATATAAGTAATTAACTTCCGGTTATGTTTTACAAAACCACGTGACGAATTACAATCTTACAATCGTACCGTGACTGTGAGTGAACATAACTATTACGTTTACATACTACGTCGTATATAAGTAATTAACTTCCGGTTATAGTTTACAAAACCACGTGACGAATACATGTCTTACAATCGTACCGTGAGTGTGAGTGAACTTAACTATTACGTTTACAATTAAGCCGAGTTGTTATACACCGAATGAAACGTAGATCTTATTTGGGCCTATACTCGAAACACCAAATGTTAACGTGGTTCTCTTTCAAGTCTAAACAATGCCAATCCTACTACACTAGCAGGAATTATGTAAATTTAGAAATTAATTTGCCAGTGTTGTTGTCGTGCAACCACAAGCGTATACAATAAGAATGTCGTTCGCTAAAGTACCCGTAACGTGAAGTCGAAGAGGCACTCTTTGTTCGTGCCACAGATCCGCTTAGCTTCCTGTTGTTGTGGTTCCGTCAGTTTGGCCCACAACTCATCGAGAAACAGAGGCTTAAACTCGGGGTGTGCGAATGTCGCATAACTTTCGCCCGGAGCATAGAAGAAGATTGAGTCGACGCTCTTTGTCCTCCCTGAAAGCAACGAGAAAATGTAGCGATGGTATGAACATGACTTTTAGGTAAGCGTGGAGATACACAACAAGTATGGTTATTATGATTAGTTTTGTTTGTGATAACGCAACAATGTCATGCCAACATGGTTGTTATGCATGAATTTTGTATAGTTTACGTTATATATATATATATATATATATATATATATATATATATATATATATATATATATATATATACATATATTGTGTATAATTTGATAACTTATAATTTTTCGTCAAGAGCCCAGTCATTTTTCGTGTTGGCACCCTGCTTATTACCGCGGATGATATAATGGCCGTGTTTGATTTTCTCCTAGATATTTTCACAAAACCTCACGAACATAGCCACCTGGTGGCAGCGACAACTCATTTTGGGGAAATGGACCCTGGCCGCTCTACACCTGACTTCTTCACATTACCCATGCATCAATGAAGACATATAAACTTACACAGTTCACCAAATTCATTGAATATCGTCATCTCCGACGAGTCGTTTGACAGCGCTACATTCGCCCCTGGCGGCAGGAGGTCGTCGGTCGGGTCGTCGTTGTACAATCCCATCAGGCCTCTCGTTTTGGTTTTGAATATTTCTGGAGCTCCAACGGTGATGTCGAGTTGGCCAACTTTCACGCCGATTGTCAGAGTGAATCCTTTCAAAGTAACAGACTATGGTTAGTCAACTGGACTATAAAAATAGTTTATATTAAGACATGCAAAACAGTCAAGTTAGTACCAATTATTGCTACTGCTACTGCTATTGAAAATATGATTTCCACATGTTCTGTCGTTTCCGCAGCTGCTGCTGTTGCTACGACTACTTCAATAACTGCAACGACTATCATCACTACGGCCATAACTAACACAACCACCTCCAACACCACCACAATCAACAACAACAACAACAACAACACCTTTACCACCACGACAACGACAACCACAACCACAAGCACTACTACTACGATTACTACTACTACTACTACTACTACTACTACTACTACTACTACTACTACTACTACTACTACTACTACTACTACTACTACTACTACTACTACTACTACTACTACTACTACTACTACTACTACTACTACTACTACTACTACTACTACTACTACTACTACTACTACTACTACTACTACTACTACTACCTACTACTACTACTACTACTACTACTACTACTACTACTACTACTACTACTACTACTACTACTACTACTCTGCTGCTCTACTCTCTACACTGCTACTCTCTCTACTACTACTACTACTACTCTACTACTCTCTCTACTACTGCTACTATCTACTGCTACTACTACTACTACTACTACTACTACCACTACTACTACTACTACTACCACCACCAGTAGGTACTAGAGTTACCCTTACCAGATTTGAACGTTAGTTCGATTTCGGTGTCATTCTTCTTCGTGAGTGTCACATTGCCATACAATTTTGACTGTTTGTCTCCAGCAGAGAACCAAGCCGTCACATTGGTGTTGTCAACGAACACATTTAGTCCTACAATGATATGTCAGATGTACGTTTTTATGGCAGACAATAGCAACACCAGCATTGTATTTTTCTTGAACAATCATGTGTAGGTCTTAAGTTTGGATAACATGTGTTATTAGTATTTGTGTACATGAATACATGAATTCGTTAAGGATTAGCGGCAGCAGGATTTAGTGTGAATAAAGAATTTAAGAACTGTTCTCATCACGACTACAGACAAGTCACGTGTATCCGCCGGACGACTTGTCACATACAAATATAGTGCGTCGTCTTCTAGAATGCTGTTAATCACATCTTTTTTATGTAATAATTGTCATAACCAGAATCAAACGAATTAACGAAATTGATTCAATCGATGTATCAAAGATATGTCACACAGTCAATATGGCCGCCAATGTAATCAATCTAATAACTCC
>JAODUO010001137.1:67500-77500 GCA_025642075.2 Ridgeia piscesae | reverse complement strand
CACCGTCACCGTCACCGTCACCGTCACCGTCACCGTCACCGTCACCGTCACCGTCACCGTCACCGTCATCGTCATCGTCATCGTCATAACCATAACCATAACCATCATCATCATCATCATCTTCATCGTCACCGTCACCGTCACCGTCACCGTCACCGTCACCCGTCATCACCGTCACCACGTACCGTCACCGTCACCGTACGTACCGTCAGTCACCGTCACCGTCACCGTACCTCACTCACTCATAGTCACCGTCACCGTCATCGTCATCGTCATCGTCATCGTCATCGCATCGTAAACCATAACCATAATCATCATCATCTTCATCGTCACCGTCACCGTCACCGTCACCGTCACCGTCACCGTCACCGTCACCGTCACCGTCACCGTCACCGTCACCGTCACCGTCACCGTCACCGTCACCGTCACCGTCACCGTCACCGTCACCGTCACCGTCATCGTCATCGTCATCGTCATAACCATCATAATCATCATCATCTTCATCGTCACCGTCACCGTCACCGTCACCGTCACCGTCACCGTCACCGTCACCGTCACCGTCACCGTCACCGTCACCGTCACCGTCACCGTCATCGTCATCGTCATCGTCATCGTCATCGTCATCGTCATCGTCATCGTCATAACCATAACCATAATCATCATCATCATCATCATCATTAAAACCTAAAACTGAGAGTGCAGCTTAGTACCCCACTATAATTTGTGATGGATGAACGCCATTGGGCATTGTAAAATGTTAAAACGAAAAATAATTCCGTGACCTTCAAAGCAACACACATCTGATCACATGTTTTAATGCAAAAAATACGTGGAACGTTCCAGGGGAAACTCATCAACAGGCCCCCGGTGTCTTGTAAAATCAGACAGCGGGTCGCGGAAAGTCCGACTCAGCCCACTCAATACTGATTCCGTTACGAGATCAGTGAGGTTATAATTTTGTTGATACAGTGAAATCATCTGAATATGACGTACCTTTATTACCAATCCGATTTTGCATGCGGAAAGACGTTGACTTCATTGATGGGGCCAACTGCAGCGCCTCTTCCTGTTCGTGCTTGTAAGAGAAGTAGCCGAGCATGCTCCGTCTTGTCGAGAACCTGGTGTCCCATCCCATGTCCATGTAGATGAACATGGCGAACGTCTGATAGCGCGACGCGTCGTAGGCGATGACCAACTGGAATGTGTTGGGCTGCGGAGTCGATAGAAAACGTAAAATATATGATGATACGATAAGACATTACGTTGAAATAATAGCCCAAGAAATAGAGACGGGTGAAACGACGTCAACAGAAACACGAGAAGTTTCAAGTAAAAATTATGTATTATTTCGTTATTTAATTAACATCACGTTGGTTCCTATATATCATCAACTCTCCATCCCTCTCTCGCATACGCACGCGCACGCGCACGCACGCACGCACGCGCACGCACGCGCACGCGCACGCGCACGCGCACGCACACACACAGCACACGCACACGCACACGCACACACACACGACACACACACACGCACACACACACACACACACACACACACACACACACACACACACACACACACACACACACACACACACTACACCACACAACACACTCACACCCATCTTTTCATATGTCCTGAGACGAATCGTTTATCAACGTATGCACTCACTGATTCATAGGTCGGCCAGTAATACAGACGTGATGTCATCTTGGTCCACGTGACCACCATCACCCACGTGACATCCGTAACAGAGAGGCCGCTCTTATCAGTGATGTCATCCTTTGCGTGATCGATCGCTTGGAAAGAACAAATAACATGATATGTTTACATGAAATTACAGATACAGTACATCGTTAACTAGGTTTAAGTAACTAAGTGTCATCGTGGTAGTACACACTTTGTTTTATATTTTGTTTCATAAAATATGTTATATATATTTTCGTTTTATTTCAATGAAAAATATATATATATATATATATATATATATATATATATATATATTATTCATAATATATTATATATATATATATATATATATATATATATATATATATATATATATATATATATATATTACATTACCGCATGTGTTCAGGAGTATAGCAATATCATGGCATACATACTCACCACCGCCTAATCTGAAGCCAAGTCAGTATGTCATAACGACTGATACATTGCAAGCCAAATTGAGTACCTGCACACGAGCTTGTTCCAGTGAGTTGGAGCCTGGTTTTGTGATGTCGTAGATGTGGTAGTAGACGTGGCCATATCGAGCGTCGTTGTCCGTCCACAGTGGCGCGAGCATCGCAAAGCCTTGCCTCTTTGCAATTTGACGTTTGGCATAATTCAACATGTACGTTTCGAGTCTGTCAGGGTATCGGCTCTCGAAAGTCAGACCGAATGTGACGTAGCCGTTCGTGTAGATCTGAACGACAGAGGTGTCATGATATGAAGTCAGTTTGTTTAAACATTGCCGTTCTAACAACAACACCAGCAACACGAAACACCACCAGTAAGAGCAATAGTAGCAACAACATCACCAACAGCAGTAACAGCAGCTGGACGAATAAATGCACAATGAGCAGTAGTCCCCCGGCATTAGTTGCGGCAACAGCAACAGCAAAAGCGGCAACAACATTACCATCAGCAGAACCAGCATTTCAACAACACTCGATGAGATCGTGAGAGGTTTTGTTTCGCTGCGGTGTAATCTCTTACATTATCGGGCATAGACTCCAGACAGAAGGGACCAATGCAAGCAGCGTCTCTTTCGAGAGATACTGGGTACTTCGGGTGAAAGAAAATGTCTACGCGTGGACACGGCAGAGGAACCAGGAAACCAGTACCGAAGCAGCCGAGCAGCCGACCAAGGGAACATTTCACTAACATTATTAAGAGCTCTTAAACAACAGTTTTAGCACTTTAAAATTAATTTTGATCCTTAAACTAGTGATCTTGAATACCTGTAAACTGTCAACACCAATCTTACTGGCGTGCCATGGAAATAATGTCCACAGTAATAATATGACAATGGATATTTGCGTTTTGAAGAAAAAAAACTTATTTAATTTAACAACCCATTTTATTTAAGGATTAATTTTCTTTCAAGGTGCTCTTTATTTTAATGAAATTGGTCCCCCTAGTCTCGGTCCCCGATTTCTTTCGAACAACATTCCGGCACTCTATAACCGACCAAACAATGCACCTTTCTGTTTTATATCATCACTGTTGTTCGTGTTAGTTGCCCATGAACGAATTAAAGGCAAAAAAGAGCTATGTGGTGGACCGGATTATCTCACCTTCAGACGTCTGTACTCCCCATTGAAGAATTGTACACTCGGAATCGGAATGAAATCGGACGCACAACTTTTTCTTTCATAGTCACAGTTGTACCCAGCCGTGCCAGCAATGTCAACGTCGTGTTGATTTGGGCCGTACTGGTAGTACCGATGCCTAACGGCTGAAGACGGAATGCAATTGTGTAGACTATTGTAAACTACTTGTAATGTGTCTTGTAATGAATGTATTTCAACCTTTATTATAGTTTCTCAAATTAGTTAGTATCTCACTTTATTATTAACCTATTAATTAATTGCATTACTTATTTATTAGTTTATGTTATATATTAATTTATTGTTGATAAATTTAGGTTATTCATTAGGATTTTTATTTTTATTTATTTATTTCATTATCATTAAATAATTTTATATAAGTATGTTTTACAAATGTTATATTTTATGCACGTCTGATCTTAAGTTTATCCGGGCGGTATATAAATTATTATTATTAAAATTATTATTATTATTAGTAGTAGTAGTAGTATTGCGCTTGTTCAACACGCTGATTCGTTAAATACGTTTCGGGAGTAATCAATGAAAATAATGCTACCATGGGAAAATGCATTTTGTTAAATATTAAATTTATTATATATTCTTAAATTTGGCAAACGTAGATGGGTTGAATCAGGTAGTGGTCGTTACCTTGGTCGCACGTTACCCCTGTGTAGAGATCAGGGATGCAGTCGCATTCGAAATAGTTTCTTTCGTCAGAACACGTTCCGCCATTGTTGCACGGGCTACTGGCACATTCGTTAATATCTGAAACGATATACCCCGTGACAGAGTGTTATTATACAATGCCATTTGGCAGCGTTCACGCATACGTCACGAACAAATCCGAATGCAAACATACCCATACACACGCCCGCACTCATTCGCGCATGCAAACGCATATCTACTCAAGCGCTCACTCACAAGCCGCTGTGTTTCGTAGGTTTATGCCGTCATCATATACATGCTATTTGATAGCTTTTGTTGACGATGAAATACTGTGATTACCTCGCCAGCATAGCTCGGCGGAGACTAAAACGGGCAGACTCATTAACACACTTATGTGCACATCAGTCTGACTTTGCTCTTTAAAATCGATTTAACGCTTACCAGTCTATTGAATGCGTGTAACACCTCATACACTGCAATGCGAATGGGCACGTTTACCGGCGCGTCACCAATGTAATGGCCTTTCAAAACACAAAGGATGTCGTTTAATTGAGGAATTTCCTTAAAAATATAGTTTTTAATTATCTTTTTGAAACGGTGTTTGGTCTGCTGAAGTTAGTTTTTCTCATCATCCTGTTGTTCAACCGGGCCAACTGTGACAATTGTTCGCAGGATATATCATACTGTATTCAAGCCTACCAGTTTCGCAGTTGTAGCCTGTGTAACCAGCCTCACACGTGCACGTGTAGGAGTTGATAATATCGTCTTTACACGCACCTCCATTCTGACACGGATTACTCACGCATTCGTCGATGTCTGCAACGAAAAATAACGCAAAAATGTGTATAATTATACTCACATGCACTTCTTGGAAAAGTACATGGATGATGTGATATATAGTTGTTGTTGTTTTTTTGCGAAGACTTGTTTGTATCCAATTACGTGGCAACTGTTTTGTATGACAGCGATACGTCTGTTAACAACTGGATATATTAATTCCAAACAAATTTCATACTTACACAACTAGCAATGTTCTATTTACTTCTACTAGTTGTGTAATTATGAAAAAAAATTGGAATAATATACTGCCAACTTGATGAACATTTTCACGAATGGATATATGAACTTAGCATTATTCGTATGAAACTTTGACGGCGATTTTGTTTTATTCGACTGAAAAAATATGGGCCTTCCGTTGAAGTAAGTGTCGGAGCAACTATGCATGTCGTAATCATTTCCGTGATTAGCAGTTAAGTTAAGCTTAGGTGAAAGACGGGAAAACGTAGATTTTGAGCAGAATGTTACTACAACCTTGCAAACGAACTGGAAATATAAGATGGTGGCAGCTTTATACGTTTTACTAGGCTGTGTCATGTGATGTTTGACATCCTTCGTCATTAGTGTTCTCCCGGTGATCGTCAAACAACGCATTAACTATTGCGATACATTTCCACAAGTGCATTTTCCGTGATCACGCATCAGATATCAGCCGTGCCTACCATGTGTGCGATCTCACCCCGTACATCGTTCACCACGGCATTGATCGTGCCTGCCGTACGTGAACTACTGACCCGTCAACACGGCACTTCGCGTATCTATCACAAGCGACCTACACAGCGTTCACTACTGCACTGGGTGGGTGACCTGAAACGTACCTGACTCGCAATTGAAGCCCTCGTAGCCCGCCACGCACGCGCAGCTGTATGAGTTCACAGCATCGTGACATGTGGCTCCATTCTTGCACTGGCGGCCCTCACATTCATTGATGTCTGTAACCAGTTGTCGCATATTCGTGTAGCACGAGAAAGATAACATTTATCAATATTACATGTTTTACTTCTGAGCATAGAAATGTCTGTTATATCTAGTTATGCTTATTCTATAGCCACTTTTTATACATATAAATATATCAAATATAAAATATTTCACGGAAGGCCGCTACGATGTGATGACAACAAAGGGAACGATTACAAGTGATAACGTTAAGTGAACGAGTGACTGTCGAAACATTTCATGGCAAAATGCAGCATCTAATTTCCGAGTACCATCAGACGTGGAGAAAAGATGATGTGCAGGTCGTGTACTGTTTACTACCTTGTGCGCGCGTTGAATGCTACATAAATATTTCTACAGCAGAGAAGATTGAAGATTTGACATAAGAATGACTAACAATGATGCTATCATGTTAGGTGTCCGTCTGGCACTAACATATGGTTGTGAAAATATTATTTTATTCGCTAAACTACAATTACGACATTCAAACCTACCAATTTCGCAATTGGTTCCGGTGTAGCCATAAAAGCACGTGCAACTGTAGGCGTTGACTTCATCGATACACGTGGCTCTGTTCATGCATGGACGACTTTGACATTCATCGGTGTCTGAAACAGTAACATATGTTTCGTGTGCATAATGAGAAGTTCTCCAAAATTGTTGTCGAGTGCCCAAATGTGTCCATCTGTCTTTGCACGAATTAAAAACTTTAGTTAAGTAAGACATGAAATATCCTATTAGTGGTTCTGGTAGTGTTTATTTTCGGCGAAACGACCGTGTACGGGCAAACGTTCCAAACACTTGTTGATATGCAGCGCCTCCTAGTGGATTTCATTATCTAGATTTATGGCGCAATATAAGTATTCTTCTTCTTCTTCTCCTTCTACTTATTACTATTACTATTACTATTACTATTACTATTACTATTACTATTACTATTACTATTACTATTACTATTACTATTACTATTACTATTACTGTTATTATAAGGATGTAATGGCAACAACGGCTTTAGTCAGCTGCCACCGAAAATACTCCGACCTTTTCTGTGGGCTAGTTGTGACTGATGTGCGATATACTCTTCAATACAACGTGAACATTGCTTTCATCCCAATGACCTCTATAAATGTTGTCTCGTTCCAGCTGTTCTGGTAACGAAAACCTGTGCCATCCTTGGAAGTGATGAGATATTTAGACTTACTTATCTCGCAGTTGTCTCCGGTGAAACCAGCCACGCATTTACAGCTGTAAGAGCCAACATCTTCCAAACACGTAGCTCCGTTCATACACGGTTTACTATCGCATTCGTCGATCTCTGCAAGCAAACATGAAAACGCAAATCGTAACTGGAACGGTACAATCGGAGCAGAGGAACAGGCCGATATTTCGATATCGGTCTTCGTGACCATCCTCGTCAAAAAAGCCTTAACAGTCACGCAGACATCCCAGAAAGCGAATAAGACCTGCAGATCAGTCCCATGAAGTAAGGAAAGTAGCGGGAGATGACTGTGTTGGTGCAGATATACTGAAGGCTGGAGGAGAGATCACATCGTAACATTGACAGTGAGCTTTGAATGCACATGGAAGCCACATTAAACGACAGTTGACTGCGACACTGGCCCCATCACCATCATGCCAGTTAAAATACTCCGACATTTTCTGTGGGCTAGTTGTGACTGATGTGCGATATACTCCTCAATACAACGTGAACATTGCTTTCATCCCAATGACCTATACAAATGTTGTCTCGTTCCAGCTGTTCTGGTAACGAAAACCTGTGCCATCCTTGGAGGTGATGAGACATTTAGACTTACTTATCTCGCAGTTGTCTCCGGTGAAACCAGCCACACATTTACAGCTGTAAGAGCCAACATCTTCCAAACACGTAGCTCCGTTCATACACGGGTTACTATCGCATTCGTCGATCTCTGCAAGCAAACATGAAAACGCAAATCGTAACTGGAACGGTACAATCGGAGCAGAGGAACAGGCCGATATTTCGATATCGGTCTTCGTGACCATCCTCGTCAAAAAAGCCTTAACAGTCACGCAGACACCCCAGAAAGCTAAATCTGGCATCATGTGGAACTTCGGAGAACATAAAGTGACATCGTAGATGACATCTCTTACCCACCAACCTTTTCGCCTGAGCAGCTGAACGGTTTTGTGTATTAAACTGTGTTTCTACTTCCCAAACATTGCATGTAACACGGGCAGCAAGTGGCTAAACTCAGCCAAAATTATATCACATGACCGGAGGCCAATCACACTCCAGGTGGGCGATTTCATCGGCTGAACTTAAATGGAAAATGTTGCAACGGGATCAGCCAAGGGTACTGCTGTCTGACACTGACGGAATCAGCAGCAACGACACCTGGCGTCAGCCTTATGAGTGATTTGTCACGAAGAGGATTGAGTAAGTAAGAGATTGAAGGTCACAAAATATCTAGCCATACCTGTTTCACAAAGGGAACCTTCGTATCCACCAGCGCACTTGCAGGTGAAGCCGTCGACTCCATCGTTACACGTGGCTCCGTTCTTACACGGGTTTGTCTTGCACTCATCGATATCTGCAAACAGAAGTAGTAACACATGCAGCCTGCGAGTGTATGGATTAATATCGTTAAAGGGAGGGTGCCAGCTCTTCTGCCAAGAATTAGCCGAGCAGTAATTTGTGACCGAGAGTCCGCTGTAGAAATTGGGAAAGTTAAACATCAAAGGGTTTTGCGGTTTGCCCTGCTCGTCTCGGCATTATTGCCAGTCGGTTTTGTTTCGAAACTGGGTGTATTGTTTACTATTTAAATGTTTTGCAGGCGGAATATTTCCAATAGCGAATATTGTTCTGGGCTTAATAAAATAACTAAATATACATTGGCAGATATTAAGCCTTCAACAAGCAGGATATAGTCATAAGAACGAACAAAATAAAATATAGGAGCTGGCGCCTTCGCTGTAACACAGATTATAAGAGTATCTGATTAATTAAATCTCCTTCTTGATTTAGCCAGACGAATGGCAACATTTATTCACACCGTTCTGTTGTGTGACGCCACCATTATTATTAAATTCTACAACATAACATTCCATCTCTAGCGACCGAAGAAAGATAGTCCACGGTGTTGTGGACGATGCGTGGGTTAACTGCATATTGTTGTGACATCGATATAGCATAAACATCAATTATGAATACACTTTTGCTACGGTGAATGCAACGAGGCCGTCAACTGTTTGTTAGAACAGTGGAAATTGAAAGAGCGATTGTTCCTACACCAATGAACACATTAGAACAGGTCTGGTACGTTGCTAGCGAGTGATAGTTATTTATTGTTACAGACCCAAACTTCTGACACACCACTGTGTATCAAGTGCACACTCGTATTGTAACTGTAATTAAATTGAACAGTTTATTTGATTGATCAATTGCTAGTATTTGCAATATTTAAATGCACCATTAACATATGTTTAAAAGCTTATATTCTGCTGATTGTTCACGTAGTACAGAATAATGCAATGTTTTGCTGTGCCATTGAAGTCCCTGGGTCGATCTTACCTGTCTCGCACGTGTCGCCTGTGAACCCTGCCGCGCATGTGCACGTATACGAGTCAGATTCTTCTTCCTCACAGTTCGCTCCGTTCAAACACGGACTGCTGTCACACACATCTATCACTGCATGGATAACAATCATAAGTGAATATACGCACGTCAATTGAAAACATATAACAATGCTAAATCAGGGCCTAAACAAATGCAATACAAAATAACACCAATTAAGTAACACCAGCTACACAAGACTAACACCAATGATATAACACTACCTCTGTAACTCGAACCATGTAACACTAACTGTGAAACACCAACTATGTAACACTAACTCTGTAACACTAACTATGTAACACCAACTCTGTAACACCAACTCTGTAACACTAATTCTGTAACACCAACTCTGTAATGCTGACTATTTAACACCAAGTCTGTAACACCAACTATGTAACACTAACTATGTAACACCACCTCTGTAACACTAACTATGTAGCACCAACTATGTAACACCAAGTATCTAACACTAGTTATGTAACACAAACTATGTAACACTAACTATGTAACACCAACTACGTAACACCAACTATGTATCAACAACTATGTAACAACAACTATGTATCAACAACTATGTAACACCAATTATTTAATAACAACTATGTAACAACAGATATGTAACAACAACTG
>JAODUO010001137.1:12500-62500 GCA_025642075.2 Ridgeia piscesae | reverse complement strand
AAGAAGCCAATAGAAACAATTGCGTGCAAACAAATGACGGTTATTCTATTTATAAAGAAGCACTTAACCAAGCTACAGGTGAAAAAAAACTATCAATGCAAAATATCTTGTAATATAAAGCATGAGAGGAAGGGGTCTTGTGCCTGTGTTGGAAGCAAACATAATGTTCAGGATTAGTTCGATCTTGGACAAGTTAATGATGGAAATATAATATCAGTGGGATTGTTAATGGCAGAAATCCTGACTAATTCTGTTCCAATATCAGACGCTGTGTTGAAATGTAATCGTACAAACGGTAGCTAAAAAACAATTGGACGATAATTAATCATCTGGATTAAATGGGATTCCGTCGAAATTACTACCACTTGCAACAATGTTCACTTTGTCACATGAGGAAGGAGTGATTTTACTTTTGAGTGGAAATAAGCAAACACCCTTATTAAAATAAGATTCGAGAAACAATGTCAGACGTCTGTACACCAGTAAGTATAACATCGATGATGTGCAAATTATTAGAAAGACGTTAACTATAAGATGCTATGTTTTTGAAGATTATCACTAAGAGGGTAGACAAGGGATCATCGATGGATATAATCTACTTAGATTATCAAAGAGACAAAACGCCACATCGAAATAACTGTTTAAGCTAAAGGCCCGTGGCATTGGAATTGGCACAATTTACTGGAATAAAAAAGCTAATTGGCCGGATATCATTTGTTGTAATTGTTGGGATGGCTTCAAACTGGAGATCGATCTTGTGTGTATTCAACATTCTTACATACCAAACAGTCCCATGGGTGCATTGGTCTAAAAGGGAGTGTAAAGATAAGTTGCATTATTGAGCATAAATGCAAACAGTTAATAGTTTCTTGCAAGTGTTAGTTTAAATGTAACCACACTCCAATTTGACGTAATCAAGTCCTGTAACCATCTGCTACTCTCTAAGTTGCACACACAATTTATTGTTTCAGCTTGCATGTATGTCACCATGCATGCATGTATACATCGAGAAAGTCTGGACAACCACACGTAAAATTAACGGTAGGGGTTTTGTCCGTTGAGGCTTTGTCCTCGCACCAAATAAATAGGTCAGAGATGTTCTTGATCGAATGATCTTAAACGTGACAAAAAAATTCAATTTTGGGGAGTGTAAATAAAACGCATAAATAAATATATACAACAACTAAAAACGTGTACTGCACTACGGGTCTTTGCAAGTATCAATAAATTCAAATAATCAAACATAAACTAGTATAGAATCGATGCCACCCACTCATTCAAACACTATTGAAAAGGCATTCAATTTTCAGTGACACGTTGACATGTATTTATGGTTTCAAGTGACGACGTTGTTGCCATAACTACAGGGAGTGTGAACCTTTCACTAATCACTTCTAAATAATTTATTTCTTATTGGATGTGTTATATTAACAAAGCCCATACAGCCCGGCGCACAAGATAACTATCAGCTTAGCAAACGGTCACTCGAGACTGATGGCTGTTCGCTCTTGCCGAGTTTCACTGAACACGGTGAGAAAGATGCAGAGCCAGCCATCGTGTGACCTATCCATCACCTGGCTTGGTTACATAGCAAATTATGCCAAGCTGTCAGAAAAGCAGGTGTAATATTCGGACATTAGAACGTAAGTGTTATTGAAATGTTTGCCACACTAGTGTTTCTTTATGACAAAAACATAACTCACAATAATTATTGTAAAAGTACAACTGCATGCTGGAATGTTTGATTCATGGGATGCAGAATTTATCAGTTGGGATATCATATATAACTGCTGCTCCATCCCAGAGATTGTACAAGCACGGATAATCCGGCCACATTTGCACCAGTCTGTCTTTCAACAGCACATCATTCACACTATCATATGTAGGCACCATTTTTGAACTGCCGTAAACGCTAAGGATTTTCATTGGCCATTTAATTTTTGGCCGCTGAGCAAAACAGTTTACGTCCCTCGCTCACGGCGAAATTTCGGCCATGAGAAGCGGAAAATATTAAGCACGATAGATGTTTTGCTCACAGCCTCACGTGGCACAGTGCTCACGAAAAACGCCGCGCACACGAGAGCTATCAACTGAGCCAACAGACACGCGTGGCTCTTAGCTCTTAAGTGGGTTAAAGTACCTCATTCACAACATTTTATATTATTATTAGTGTTGTTATGAATGTTTCCTAACAGAGCGGACTTCCAGCTTAAAAGTGAAACAAATCCTTGGACAATAATTAGCCATAACACGCGTATAAGGAAAAAAACATACATAAATATACCAGAACGAGTACAACTGAAAGCGACTACACTGATATACAAACTTAGTGATGTTATTTATGAATTGCGCCTAAAATGTGGTTTGACAACACTGGATATAGAGTTGATGTCAGACAGGAGTATTAAACTATTGAAGAATTATGAAACTATTGGTAGATATATATTTCTCAGTTAAGATAGATAGACGGAATAACGAACTAGACGTTTTTATTTTCACAAAGAGCTATAAAACAATGGAATGGGTTATCTGCTGAAATAGCTAGTAACGTGAATATCTTTAAAAATAAAGTCGACGTATACATTAGACCGGCGGGTAGACGTAGAAAAGGGGTTGAACTCTCAATATTCCGAAGAGCTCCCTTGTCCGTCCGTCCTGCCGTTCAGAGATCATTTTCTTGGTGGCAATCTTATAAAATATATTTTGATATTTACGTATAAAATAGTTGTTTCCTAAATGACAGGAATAGGGGAAGGGATGGCAATGGTGATATATATATATATATATATATATATATATATATATATATATATATATATATATATATATATATATATATATATATATAAATAAAATCATGAAATAGTCAAACCTTTGTTCTACTTAGGCACCATTGTCGCAAGTGATTGAACATGGTCTTATCAGTGTATCTTCACATACAAAAACATGTCAACAAAAATATACTAAATGTCACCGTTAACATTCTCGTGCTGTCCTATAGGCTAGTGGTAGAAGGCGTTCTGGTGTTTGTTCTCCTGAATTGGTATGTTGGACCCTTATTACAAAAAACAGGAAGAAATGTTAGAGGATCGCATACGGGACAGGCCACATTACCGGCGTATCCCCTCTCTCCTTAGAAAAGCTGCACAAACAAAGAATCCTACAGAAAGCGCTAACAATGGTGAGGGAGTCCCATCAGATAAACCACTGCTCAGAGTAGCGCTACAGCTCGGTTTAACGCAAGAACATAGCAATATAGACAACAATTCCTATACAAAGTCATTTCTCTGTCTATAGTCATTGTGCCGATTACCTTACCTAATTTTGCGTCATCGAAATCACTTATTAACTGTTTGTTTATACCTCTTTGTCCTAATATGTGATTTATCGATGAGAGCATTTTGTAAGACGAACTCTTCCGACGAGTCAGTAAATATTATCTAATATTACTATAGTTATTTATAACTAAAAGGGTAATACGTCTCGTAATTATCTTCTTCGTGATTCTACGAACATAAATCTCTACGTACCGAAAATGTCTTCTGTTGATGCAAATTTCCCCTACTTGAAGGGAAATGTCGAAGCCCTCGTCCAGAACAAATCCAACGCGTAGAGCTGCCCGCCCAAAACTACAGGTTTATGCCAGACTGCGGAAAAGCGTTTAATGTTGACCACACTTTAACAATAGTGGGTGGACCTCTTTCGTTCCGGACACTGCACAATGTTTCTACTTCACGGGCGGGGGGTCAACGAGGAGGGTCAGCCCTCGCCACTGGCTATGAGCCAAATTTTTCATGTATCGTATTTCAACCAAGCAACAAAAATACAATAGCGGTTGTAACAACATATCGCTTTGTTCTGTGTCGTTCTCACGGTCTACGGAAGCTAACGTTACAATACGTCACATGTTAATATTATTTTATGTAATTATTTAGCGGCTTTCTGTATGTTACAAAGAGTTTAAAGTTCTCAATAAACTCCATTACATTATAATTTGGGATAGGAAAGACTTCACTGCGGGCCCCAAAGAATCCATTTAACTTTGGCGTTGCAAGCACAAACGGACTGGTCATTGTTTAGCGCGCAGTTCAACGTTCTGACCGTACATGCAGTCTTGTCCAGTAAACCGTGACGCCTCCGACTGATTTCACACAACGACATTTCGCAAAACTCGACACCCCGTGTCTGTAATTATAAGTGTGGTGTGTGTAGGCGGCGGTTGATGAAGTAATCAACACCTTATGGTTCAACTTGATTAAACTCAACGATGGTTAACATAACTGGTACAGTCACAAATTCATCTTTGTACATTACTGTCTACCTATCAGGAAACAGCATCCCAAATTGTCAATCAAATTTAATATTTTGCCCTCTAAATTATTATTAATATAATATGCTTCTTATTTTAAATTTGATTTACAGTTGGTAGTGTTGTTGCATAACAAGTAGATAATTATGTACAACAATAGATTTCACAACGATTGTACCAGTTAGTTTCTAGCAATTGTGTACTGTGTCCTTTGAAAGAAATTGAATGGGTAACCGAGCATACATTGATATAATTTGTAAGCCATAATGATGGTTTAATATAGAATTGCAACAAATTATCCGTAACGATATGTAATCAAACGAAGTTTATATACAGTAATTTTTACTTTTTATCTATAAAATTATATATATATATATATATATATATATATATATATATATAAATATTAAATATAAATATTAATTATATATATAAATATATATATATATATATATATATATATATATATATATTCACATACACACACGCACAAACACATCACACATACATATGGACACACGGACACACACACATACACACACATATAAACGCACGCATGCACGCAAGCACACACACACACACACACACACACACACACACACACACACACACACACACACACACACACACACACACACACACACACACACACACACACACACACACACACACACAACACACACACACACACACACACACACACACACACACACACACACACAAACAAACAAACAAACAAACACACCTCACGCTATCCCCAAATATGCCACTCCGATGTGTCTTCCTAATTAAACTCCATGCACAGACTTCACAAAGGAAGAGGAACACCAAGACAAACTGTCGCATGCGTAAACAACTCTCATGTTCGCACTGACCCTTTTATCATTGACCGTTTTACTGGACGTGTCAGTCACGCCCTGTCTGTTGTCATAGTCGATCAGCCATAACCCAAAGACACAGGACCGGTTAATCACACTTTAGAGGAGAACCACAATGAGCCCGTCTACCCTTAGTTCGACTCATTCATAGTATAGTCTGCATTGCCAATGCGTCGTGATTTTAGGATGAACTTTCAACATAATTTAACTACCATTCCAAATACTGGTCGGTGACTATGCATGTGTTTAGGGGAGTAGGGATTGGGAAGCGCAAATACAATACCGAAAGGGAGTCCTGGAAATTTCGACGGGTATTGTTGGAAAATATTCCCGGTCCCGATTTGTTGGCAATGTTGTATTTCAGTGCCACTGAGCATTTTTTTGGAGTTGGAATTAATTATTTGTGTCACTATTTAAAAGCCACATCTAGTTCCCTCCAGACTGTAATACAATTAGTTCATCCAGCTGGACGCTTACCCCACCCAGTAGTGGTGTGTGAATGCACCCATCGCAACCCCAGCCTACGGGTCTGAGCATTCAGCCTGATCCTGATAGAGATTACCTTGCTAGGATTATAACATGCTATTGTTCTAATCTTACAAGGGTAATTTTATTTTCATAATCGCATTATTATAATTCTGTAATTTTAGCAGTACGTTTTAAACATATTTTTATTTTGTCCGCAACGGTAGCATGAACATATCTCAGAAAATATGGATGTATAGTTGAAAAGCCTCACATTTGCGAGAAAACCTAGTTTAACATTATAACAACACACGACTAATATCAGTTTACCAACACCAAGTATCAGAACAGGAACGAGAGTGCCAGCTCCTAAATTGTATTTTTTCATTTAATATTACTTGTTTATTACTACTAGAGCCTACATGCTGACGGTTTACTGCATGCGAATTATTAAGCTCGGAACAATGTTCGCAGTTTGAAAGATTCCGTTGCAACACGTTCGAATAATAATCAAAACACCCAGTTAACAATGATTGGCAATAATGCCGAGGTGAGTTAACCGCAATACTATATGATGTTTAACTTTCCCACGTTCTAGACAGCAGAGTCCCCGTTACAAATTACCGCTCTGCAAGTATGGACAGAGGACATGGCACCCTCACTGCAAGTACAGCACTATATATGTTAAAACACTTATGTTAAAGCTGTCAGAAGTAAAGTCAGGCATAAAACTTGCCCCTCGCCCCTCGCCTGAGGCGAGTTAAAAGTCATGGGAATGTACGGTGCGTAGCTGGCAGTAATCCCATGTTGCTATTGTCCACTTGTTTTAATCATTTAAATACAAGTCATTTGATTTGCACGATGTTTTGAAGATAGCATTTCCGATTTCTTGTTATTTGATTAGCGTCGAATTTCCTTCAAAGGCAAGGCTGACTTCACAAAACAATCGTCGTGCGAATTACATCGACAAAGCATCAGCGAGACTTTCCTTCAGGCCATGTTAGCTGACTTCACAAAACAGTCTTCGTGCGAATTACATCGACAAAGCATCACCAATGCACCGAGATGCCTTCATTGGCTTCAGGTGAAACGGCGCTTTCAGCAAGAGGTACAGGTGCTTGACGAGTTGTATGTTGCTCCCGGACACTTTCTCAGCACGCTTCGTTGTTCTCGCTGCCCGAGACGTACTGTGTCGTAACGCGCTACGCTCTGTTAACCTGTCCGCGTTATGAGTTTGAATACAACGTGCGTTGTTCGTTCGTTCGAGTGTGTCGGTCGCACGCGCTTGATCGCGCTGCCAGACCGTCTATGTCTGGCCCAGTGCATGGAGACTTCTCAGTCCAAGCAAAAACACACTATATCCGGCTCGTATAGAATGTTTAGTCTACATAAGTCACGAACGAACATTGCTTGGATTCAGTGATTCAAATCTATGTTATTGCTATAATTATTTTTACTATTTTTATTATTACAACAGAGTATGAGTTTGAGCAGTTTGCCAGTGCAACGAGGGCAGTCGTGTGAGCGTGTCTGCTGGGAGGTGTATGAGGTACAAAAAACTATATGTTATTGTAATAATATATATTTAATCTGCAGGCCTAATGTACTTTTAATTATTTATACCTGTATATATATATATATATATATATATATATATATAATATATATATAATTACAATAACATATATGTTTTTTGCACCTCATACACCTCCCAGCAGACACGCTCACACGACTGCCCTCGTTGCACTGGCAAACTGCTCAAACTCATACTCTGTTGTAATAATAATAATAATGATAATATTAATAATAAAATAAATTATATATATATATATATATATATATATATATATATATATATATATATATATATAATTTTATTTTCAATAGAGAACGAAACAGTGTCACACTGAATGTATTGTTAAATCTATGTTTCTATGTGTTAATATCATCGACATCACTATTTTTTGATTTTATTTATTGATTTACTATTATGACTTTAGACAGTGTTTTTATTAACGTAATCAATGCATTACAATATATTTTTTAATATTATAATTATACGTATTTTTATAATTGATAATTTATTGACACATTTCATATATATTTATTAGTATTATTATCTTATTCATAGCTTCATTGTTTTGTATGTACATGTGTATGTAAGAGTATGTTTGGTGATGTTTGCCCATTGAAAATCACGATATGCCACGTGACATGGACACAACATCATGAAGCAAAGGTTTTGCTACTGCTGCTACTTCAGTTACTAATATATAATTCTAGTTATCTTATTATTAGGTTTTACGTAGTAATTAATAATGACATGTATTTTTATGTGACTGATATTTTTATTTTTAATGTTTATTCATTATTTATTGTATTGTATTGTATTGTATTGTATTGTATTGTATTGTATTGTATTGTATTGTATTGTATTGTATTGTATTGTATTGTATTGTATTGTATTGTATTGTATTGTATTGCATTGCATTGCATTGCATTGCATTGCACTGCACTGCACTGCACTGCACTGCACTGCACTGCACTGCACTGCACTACACAACACAACACAACACAACACTACACAACACAACACAACACAACACAACACAACACAACACAACACAACACAACACAACACAACACAACACACACACACAATACAATACAATACAATACAATACAATACAGCATAGCTCGGCTCGGCTCGGCTCGGCTCGGCTCGGCTCGGCTCGGCTCGGCTCGGCTCGGCTCGGCTCGGCTCGGCTCGGCTCGGCTCGGCTCGGCTCGGCTCGGCACGGCACGGCACGGCACGGCACGGCACGGCACGTCACGTCACGTCACGTCACGTCACGTCACGTCACGTCACGTCACGTCACGTCACGTCACGTCACGTCACGTCACGTCACGTCACGTCACGTCACATTACATTTCCCTATGATCTCTCTTTTTAATTGTTTTAATATTGAATAAGTAACTTCCATGGCGCCAATATCCTCAGAATCCGAATTCAGTGACGCAACAAAACCAGTGGGTGTAGCATTCTTCTAGTCAGCGCCAACACAGTGGTCGCAACAATTGCACTGGTGCACTAAGAATCTATGGCAGATTGGTTTTCAGATTACGACGAAATGTTTCCTGCTGATTTAATGTTGTCAGGAAGTGTATTCCACATAGTCGGCGTGGTGACTGAGAAAGCTCGAGTTCCGGCCTCTGTTCTGATTCTGGGAAGAGCATGTACACTTGAGCTTCACGACCGGACTTATCTGTGCTGTCTTGCTGGCGTGAGCATTGAGATTAAACGTGAAGGTTGCTTAGACGAAAGGGCTTGGTAAGTGATTGTAAACATGATCTGGAATCGCACAGGGAGTCAATGCGCTGATTTTAAGAGTGCCACTGAGTGAGAGAAACGAGGAGACTGGGAAACTACCCTTACCAAACAATTATGGAAGTGTTGAAGTTCAGCAGTGTCTTTACTGGCAACAAGACCTACAGGAAATATTTAATTGCTGTGACGAAAATAGGATGGTCGTCAATGTTGAAAAAACCAAGAACATGATCGTCACGACCCATCAAAAATGGCAACATTTACACAATACGGACATTAACATATGCATCAAGGGAGATAAACTCCAAGTGGTTGAAAATGAGAGGCTACATGGGCTTCTTGTTGATAATGTCCTCACCTGGAAGGCCCATATACCCAATGTACACAACAGTATTGCCGAAAAACTCGCACTTCTGTGCAGGATAAAACAATAACTTCCATACAATGCAAGGAAAACGTTCTACAACAGCTACATTCTACCCCACATCGACTACTGCAGCACACCCTATTTATGTTGTTTTATAATGTATCTATTTATTATTATTTTTATTGTAATCTATTTTTAAAATATTTTTTTCAGTATATTTATTTTTTATTGTTATTCAATTTGTTTTATTCATTACGCAATGTATAAGGTAGTCGACCAAATTGTCTAGTGCATGTATATTATGTTTTTACAATACACTTGCGTTAGCAATCACGACCCTTAGGGAGATAAAATGTACAATTTATAAGGTTATCGTGCATAAATAATGTTTATTATTATCAACACTATGAAGGAGTGGGTTACAGTAACCAAGTATGCTACTAACATAAGCTGTTGCGATAGTTTAGCGACTAAAACGCCGACTTCGAGTGACCTACTTGCTCAGTTGCTCAATTGACCTTTCTTGACATAGATAAACAAGGTGAATCTTCAAGGCCGCTACCCGAGGCAATCGAGGTTTGGAGAGGATTCAATTGAGTAACTGATGTCATTAGCAGTGACAACCAATAGGAACCTACGCCCCCATAGCGCAAGAAATTAATTAAACATTACACGACACAATCATTTAAATGTGCACTTCCTGACAACATTCTATGAATTATAATATAAGACCAAGAAGACGAACATCATAATTTACGCACTGAACAACTTATTACTTTATTTAATTTATTTACATAAGGGGTTTATGTCCGTGTTCACTATCATCGCTGTTCAGTTGAATTACTCTCTTGCCTTGGTGCTTCGTGCGCAGCGTAAACCGGATGTCATGTTAGTGTTGCGCGCGTAACCAGAGTAGGCCAACTGATATCGGCCAAAGTGCGACGGAGATCAAGGATATGATAGAAACAGCTACGCCATGTTGAAGTTATCATCAAAGTCAAAATGTCACTGGAATCAATGGGCTTAGATTCGGGTTATTCAGACGATAGTAGTGTTGCTGACAGCGACATAGACATTGCCGCCGACGACGACTTGGTTTTGGATGTGATTTTGCCATCACCGGATGGCGATCAGGCAGCGTAATTGCAGGTGTGTTTTGTTATTCAGGTGGAAATAGGGCAACTTTGAGAGGAAAACTCCCAACATAACGTTCTTTACATCTCTAAATGAACGTGTACATCTTAGAAATCAGTAAATTAGATTGAAAACGTGATAATAAATAGAGGCAGCCGTATCTTTCCGTGTTTTGTCTTTTGGCAGCTGTCAAACGGTGCACTCGTTCGTTATCTACCTGTCAGTTTGAGGTGGGGTGAGCGATATTAGGGGCACCTGTTCGATTCTTTTATAATACTATTCACTGTACTTTGTGTACTTGTTATGTTTTCCATATTATTAGTAATCGCAAATAAGCCATATGGAACACACAATGTTTTTCTTTATTATGCCATAGAGAAAGTAAATTTGATATATAATTTTCATTTTTTCATATTTCAGTAGCTGAGCCTTGAGGAAGGAGGGGGGCTTTCCGACCCGCAGTCCGACCCATCGCAGCCTGCTGACATTATCAACCGCGATATCTTTAGCATAATTTTATATGTAAATATGCTTAGAGACTAAGAAAATATATACTTTACATATATTTTGACAAACATGGAATTTATAGTCCACACTGAGCTACCATTTATCTTTTCCCATATTCCGCATTCATGATACATGCATTGCAATGTTAATTTAGTTTACCTATTTGTCACAAATGACTACAATTTGTGTTCTTATTGACATACTGTATATTGTTTATCATAATGAAACATATATTTGTTGTATTTGTTTGTGTATTTTGGCAGTAATTGAATAATAATAATATCAAATTCCAAAAATAAACACAATATTGACCTTTATATTTTATATAATGTTTTGTAATTTTTTTGGGAATAACTACACAAAGGTCATTTTTATATCATCACGTAGACGAATAAATACTGTTTCAGAAAATGTATACCTTTGTATATTTGCCTACAGTGATTGTCATTCTAGAACCTTCTATATGTCCCTCCTTTAGTCATAGCAGCATCGTCCCCAGAAATTTGGTCCTCATAAGGTTAAGGAGAAATATTTCTGTAGAATTAAATTATTTGCATGTTGACAACGGGAGATTTCTATAGAACACTAAAATATTTAACTATAATATTACTAATAATTTTATTTGTCAAGCGCCGTAAATCCAGAAAACGTTTCTGCTCAGAGGCGCGTACATACAACATTAAACCTAACACTAAAACATATATTTAGCAATACCTGAATAAACGGTTATTGGCAGATATTTTATTTTGACTAGGCCCTATATAAACCAATATATAACTAACTGATTTTTCTTGACAACGACTTCGATATAATATATTCGAATATGATATTTACATACATATTTAAAATTTCCAATTATTGCATTAAAATAAAAACAGATTACTAAAAATATATGTATCAACGTATGTATTATATAAAATATCAGTGGTTATGAAAACTGTTACGTGAAATCTCAACGTTTCTTACTGGGAGTAGACTTTATACTTGACCTTTTTAAAGTAGAATTAGGCCACTTTCTCGGAAACTCGTTTACGTAAACTGATATTTTTAACAGCTGCGCTAATATTAATATGCGCAGTTGTCACGGCCGCTTTTTATCAGCTGCTCTGACATTAATATACGCAACGGTCACGACAGGTCATGCGTCGACCCACAAAAGGTGTTACGCGTGGGCGGCTCAGTGGAGAACTGCAGTGTTACATAACTCATTTGACGGGCAAACTCAACTGGTAGCCGTAAGGGTAAGGGCGAGACGCAGAGGAGAACACGACGAACTAAGTCCGAGCCCCACCACCTAGTGGTCACGACTTATTTACGTCGGTCTCCTTCAGTTCACCCACCCTACCCACCCCAGCGGTAGAAACAATGGGGCTTTGTAGCGTTGGTCAATACCACACGAAACAACACAAGCAAGTTTAACAACAGTTCATGGGAAAATGGCAATTTGATTGTAATTACTACTACTGCTGCTGCTGCTGCTGCTGCTGCTGCTGCTGCTGCTGCTGTTGCTGGTGTGGCTATTGTTGTTGTGGCTGCGTCTACTATTGCTGCTACAGCAGCTGCTGCTGCTGCTCTTGTTGTTGTGGCTTGTGCTGGATATCTAGTCACAACCATTGCTAAGAAATTCTACGCAGTCAGTGCCGGACGCAATAACCAGTTGTTGCCACTCCTCACTGTTGCCACTCCTCTATAGCCAGCTGTTGCCACTCCTCACTGTTGCCACTCCTCTATAGCCAGCTGTTGCCACTCCTCACTTTGCGAGATACAACGACACCCGCTGAGACACCGCCACCGCCTGTGGGCACATCATCCTAGGTTAATGCATTTTACAAAGACTAGTCACGCATGACTTATTTTGCTCTAGATGCTTTCAGGTGAGCGTGACATCGATACGAACCCCGGGCTGGCTTCCATTCTTCAATTATATCCAGTATGGTCGAGTCACTGACCGATTATTAGGGTGTAGCCCGCATGATAATGATCACATATTACTGACAGAACACCATGTCGTGACTAGGTAAGTTGTTGATCTGACCTCTAGACAAGCGAACTTATTTGAACTGCGACGAGTTAGCATATTTCAAAGGCACACTTCAAACATAATCACTAAGATAACTAATATCCTTGGAGGAAACTTTTTAAAGGTAAAAAGGTAAGTTATTATATAGTGCAGTATATAACATAATCACGATTATCCAAAGCGCTCTATAATTTACTCCCGGTCAGACCTATTCAGTCAAGCTCCATCTCGGTTTATCAATGAAGTATTCAGCCGTGCTGCAATTAATGCGCGTAGATAATCCGTACATACATCGCCACCATTATAGATAACCAGGTACTCATTAATACAACTGAGTGAACTGGAGCAACGTATAGAATGAAACGGCAGCACATTCATTATTCGAGCCCGGGTTCTACTAGTCGAGCGTCCGAAGCTATAACTACTATGACACACATATTGACACAGACGCACACGCACACGCACACGCACACGCACACGCACACGCACACGCACACGCACACGCACACGCACACGCACACGCACACGCACACGCACACGCACACGCACACGCACACGCACACGCACACGCACACGCACACGCACACGCACACGCACACGCACACCACACACGCCACCCACGCACAGACTCCAACGTTAACAGCATCTGACTCGATCTCACCAGCATTGCACTGCATTCTAAAACTCTGTTTCAATGCACTTTGGGTTGCGCCTCGCACTCGCACTCGCACTCGCACTCGCACTCGCACTCGCACTCGCACTCGCACTCGCACTCGCACTCGCACTCGCACTCGCACTCGCACTCGCACTCGCACTCGCACTCGCACTCGCACTCGCACTCGCACTCGCACTCGCACTCGCACTGACACTGACACTGACACTGACACTGACACTGACACTGACACTGACACTGACACTGACACTGACACTGACACTGACACTGACACTGACACTGACACTGACACTGACACTGACACTGACACTGACACTGACACTGACACTGACAGTGATCCTGACCCTGAGTCATGACTTCTCTAGATGATGTTAACAGCATCTGAGAGTGTAAGTCTATAACCACATTTAGTAGAACATTCTCAAAACTTCTTTGTTTACAAATGCATTTTTTTGGGGTTGATCGCCTTCCCTAAGTAAGAATACCGGAAGTTCTGAAACAGGTGTTGCAAACACCGGTGATGGTACCTGCAGATGACAGAATGTGACGTATGACTTTGTATAGCAATTGGAAAACAAAAATGTCATTTTAGTGAACTTTATCATTGAGTAAAGATGAAAGCATATATTATGCTTTAAAAGGTTCACCTGCCCGAATCAAATATAGTACTAAATTTCGAATAAACAAGTTACTGTATATATTTACACAGACTCGCGTCTTGAGCTCGATATATTCCCTCGTCTTGGCAGTGATCGATATATTTGGTATGCGGAAGATAACACCCGTTTGATTAAGCGACGAAGACTGCCTTTGATGGAATGGCAATTATGTCTCACAATATCTTCCGAAGTGTCAGATAGCTAATGCAAAATAGGGCCGGAGATAATGCATTCCTAGGCGGTTTGAAGGATCGGCTGTCGGTGGAAATGAATGATGGATGTACTTCCTTGTACATGAACGAAATTTAACACCCAAAATAAGAAAGACTCGAACACAGTGACCATCCCAGCTAGTCAACTATGGCGCCGGATGTCCGCTTGTAAGAGCAACTTCTCGTGACGAAATCACCACGTAAAAACCACACAATGCGAGGTCTAGGTCCGTTATAGCTACTCCCAGTTACAGCTATATTTTTCCTGTTGTAACTACTCGTTAAGTTTGGCAGGCAAACTTAGATCCAGGCGCACTACTCTTTGTGATACTAAACGTGTAATGAATCATGGAGACCAGGTCTCAGTTCATCTGTCGACCAGCCAACTGCATTCGGAGTGAAATTGATGTCATCTGTATGACACTGAGATGGACGGATCCACCATCGTAGAGCGCATTGGCTCAGGGGTAGAGCTTCGGACTCTCGACAAAGAAGATCCGGGTTCGAGTCCTGTTCTGCGATGTTAAAACCTTGGGCAAGTTTTTTTTCCGCATTGCTCCAGTTCATTCTGCTGTATAAATAAGTACACGGCTATAGACAAGTGGTGGATATCTGTACGAGCAGCACTCGTGGATTAATTGTAGCATATGGCTGGATGTTTCCCAGAGAAGTTGAGATGGTGTCTGAGTGAACAGGTCTGCCAGGGAAGTAAAATGTAACGCGCTTTGAGCAACCCTGATCATTGGAACTGCGCTATATAACAATTGACTTTTTTACTTTACCACCAATATCAACACACACACACACACACGCACGCACGCACGCACGCACGCACGCACGCACGCACGCACGCACGCACGCACGCACGCACGCACCACCACACACACACACACAAACACACACACACACACACACACCACACACACACACACGCACGACACGCACCACCACACACACACACACACACACACACACACACAAGATATTGTAGAAGATAACTGGTTCATCAGATGCCACAGGGTCTCAAATCTGTCTGAAGTATCTAATGCTCTCTTATCTGGCCACTTTGTGAAATGGAGGCTATTTCAACTGTCAAACTTAATGAGTACATGTAACGGGAATAAAAAATAACCATACAGGGTGGTAGTTATAACAAGAAGTAGCTATAACGGGAAGACAAAGGGATTATGTAATTTACAATGAGCTTAAGTTCTCAACGAAACCCTTCTCATTATAATTTGGGACACGAACGAATCCCTTTTGAGGTCCCAAAGTATTCTTTTTGGTTGTCAAGCCTGAGTGATTTTCCATTCACGATGGTGATGGTTCTTTCCTATGTTTCGATGAAGAACTTCTGTAAAGTTGTAACATTTCCCTGGGGTACTAAGTTACAGCAGTTTCTGCTTTTAAAATTTTATTTATATATCTACGTCACATCGCACGTAAATATGAACCTTTGTACTATTTATAATATCGACATAGCATTTTATTATGACGTTTGTAGCTCACTTCATCTTAAAAGAAGAAAGAAATCGCCTTTCAGTTGCTGATTTCATATATTGATTCACATGTAAGGGTACAAGGTACACATGTGACGTACTCCGGTTATATGTATTTATATTTATTTATTTATTTAATATAATAATAAAAATAATTATTTGTAATGGATATTTTTTCATTTTAAAAATATTATATATATATATATATATATATATATATATATATAATATATATATATATATATATATATTTATATATATTTATATATTTATATTCATATTTAAATATATGATTCGAGCCTACAACGCCAGAAACAATACCTATTTGATACGAAATGTACAATGCATGTTGAAAATGACGATTAAAGCTTTCTTATTTCGTCTGGCCTCAGTTGATGTGAAATACGGCCACTCCTACGTGATACAAAGGATGAATGGTGTGGTTTGATTACTTCCTTGTACATGAACGACACTTCGGACACTTACAAAGATCGGACACAATGAACAAACACCGCTAGTCGATTGCGGCTGCGTAAGTCTGCGTGACAGAGTAGACGTGCCGAATTCACGATTGACGATCGTGTTTGTGACAAAAATAAAGTATACTATTTTCCCCGTCATCGGGGATACGCTATCAATATAGCATTAGTTGCCATCGTGCTAAACCTAGGGTCACTTGAACCTCGAGGTTGACAGTCATGAACGCATTATCATGGCATGAAGACGTATTATCGTAATGAAGACACGGTGCAGTAAAACCTGTCTTGCCGACCGCCTCTCTAACTCAGCAAAAGCGGTCGCTCAAGACAGGTGATCGTTTATAACAGGTTGCACAGGCAGGCAAGCATCGTACTAGTATAACGAAAATCTAAATGACCACACAGTTTGTATTTGGGGCTATGCATATGAGAAGGTAGACACGCATTTGAATACAAGTTAGTAGTGTAGTATGTTCATCATTGTTAATATCAGATTTAGATTTGTGCCCACTGAAGATTCTTTGAGAACTGTCCACCTAAAATTATCACTTTCTAAAAACAAATACCCCATCAATGGCAGCTTGCTCTACTGCATTGTTCAGTTTCAAGCGATTCTTCTGCCTGGCAAATTGAAGCAGTGTATTGTGGCTAATGTATGAACATGCCGAAGACGCGCAGTGCCCGTAGATGTTCAGCTGCCTGCTGAAATATGAGCGGCAGCGGTGCCGGCTGTGATGGCACCTCCTTCTCGTCGTCTCCCTCATCCTCGCGCACTTTGATTACCAATCAGATCAATCAGATTCAGGTTTTTAGTGAACGCGAAACCGACGACGAAGCATGTTCCGGTCGCTGTTAGCAGGTCAAAACAAAGGTCGCTAGAACAATTGTTTTTTTTCGCTGGTCGCGTTTGGCAGGTAGTCGTTCACGGCAGGTACGGTTCAAACAGAACATATCTGTGCCTAGGAAAGCGGTATTTCAAGACAGGTGGTCGCTCTTCACAGAGGTGCCCAAGACAGGTTTTACTGTATATGTCCTTTAGCGGATGTAGTAGAGTTACTTATGACTACTTCACACGGGGCAAACTTGAAAAAAAATCACATTATATATATATATATATATATATATATATATATATATATATATATATATATATATATATATATATATATATATATATATATATATATATATATATATATATATATTATATATGTTTAAATTAAATGCAAACCTCAACTTTTCAAATGCCGTATGTTATATAATGTTCAGTATTCCTTTCAGTGGAACCGTACTCAAATAACCATGCCAATATAGAAACATGGCAACCTTCCTGAATTCGGTGTCGGATTTCTTACCTTGTTGTTGGACGAACTATCTACTTCTGCGGCAATTTTCTCCCACACGACCAGAACGAAAAGGAATGCCCTCTTCCGGACCGAATACCCCAACCGTCTTGGTTTGATTCCTCGAGCCTTTTGAGTCGGTTGGGTGTCACGAGTCCACAGCTAATCACTTAAGGGTGGAGTAAAATAGTTCCGCTGGATGCACAGGTGTTGTTGCTAGACGTCCCTTATCAGATTCAACTGTCAGTCATTTGCCGGTATTTAACTCGCAGGTATTTCAATTTCCTCAGTTAAGGATTATAGGTTTGATCCCATTTATTGATCTAGTTGCAAATTAATTAGCCGTCAACAGAGAGTTATCTATACAATTGGGAATTTATTCTACGACGATATAGTAGAATGGGCAAAGTAGCAGTATATTCGTACATAGCGCAGATCCAGTCGTTAACACTCCTAAAAGTGTTTTTAATTTTACTCCACAGTAAACCTGTTTAGTCGAACATCATATTGATTTACCTGGGAAGCATTCAGCCACGCTGCAATTAATGCGTCTGCTCTTCTTCGTACTTAGTTTCTTTCCTGTGTAAACTTAGACCACACACATAACTTTTCCTAAATTTGATGTGTATGTTCAAATAGGCTTCAAATTGGCCTTTGAATTGAATATATAGTATTATAACATGTTGACAGTAGGATATGAAATACATGTTCAATAATTCCAGACACCTGATTATTTTAATTAATTAACTTATCAGTCAGGAGGTCACTATTATCACAGTCACAGTCACAGTCACAGTCACAGTCACAGTCACAGTCACAGTCACAGTCACAGTCACAGTCACAGTCACAGTCACAGTCACAGTCACAGTCACAGTCACAGTCACAGTCACAGTCACAGTCACAGTCACAGTCACAGTCACAGTCACAGTCACAGTCACAGTCACAGTCACAGTCACAGTCACAGTCACAGTCACAGTCACAGTCACAGTCACAGTCAAGTCAATACAGTTCATAATTCCAGCACCGTTCACTAATGCACTAGCAGAGGCACGGCACAGTGCACAGCACGGCACGAGCACAGGCACAGGCACAGGCACAGGCACGGGCACAGGCACGGCACGGCACAGGCAGCAGGCACAGGCCGGGCACGGCACGGGCACTGGCACGGGCACGGCACGGCACGGCACGGCACGTGGCACGTCAGGGCACTGGCACTTGTCACGTCCGTGTCCCGTGTCCCGTGTCCCGTGTCCCGTGTCCGTGTCCGTGTCCGTGTCCGTGTCCGTGTCCGTGTCCGTGTCCGTGTCCGTGTCCGTGTCCGTGTCAGTGTCAGTGTCAGTGTCAGTGTCAGTGTCAGTGTCAGGTAGGCGTGTCAGTGTCAGTGTCAGTGTCAGTGTCAGTGACTGGGACTGGGACTGGGACTGGACTGGGACTGGGACTGGGACTGGGACTGGGACTGGGACTGGGACTGGGACTGGGACTGGGACTGGGACTGGGACTGGGACTGGGACTGGAATTGGAACTGACACTGGCAGAATGCTTAAAGCAGATTCATTCACATTTCAAAAGGTCCTACTTGGAAGGTACGTAAGAACATTAATCATGCACATTCGTGACGACACGTACATAAAGGATTCTCTTCTCTGCAACCAAAGTTCAAAAACCAGGACCTGTTACCCTTGACTTACTTTTCATATTGCGCAGTTGTCGGGCAACTGATTCTTTGTGTAAATAAAGTTCACGTCCCTGAAAATCGTTTTTGCCCACAGGTAAACCGCATGATTTTGACAAGTGTGTCAAGCCGATTACTGAACACACTGGCACACCCAATACTGGCCGTCTGTCTGTCGTTCCTTGCAATCCTGAATAAATGTTCTTATCAATATAGTATATAAATGCACATTGTCTCTACAGCACAGGCCGAATGGCATCGGCTGCTATCTCACATAAAACCACCGGCATTATATGCAGTCATTTCTTGATGGAGACAGTGTCATAGCAGCGTAGTCGTGTCTACCTTTATCCGTACGTTAAATTATATCCTCTAATAATATCCCGCTGACATCACCGTTCATGCGCTACATCTAAAATCAACCGTGTGCGACAAAGCGTAAAGCATTTATAGCATACATACCATGGGCTGTTATATAACTGGTAAATCATATAACTTTCCTGTGGTGATTTGAGCGCAGATTTTCGTCCGATAAATTGACATAATATTATTTGTTTTACGGACTAAGGCGCACTGAAATAACGTAATATGCGGCTAAATAATGACTATAAATTAAAGCTATTTTTCGTAAATACAAATTGTACATATGTGATAGTCCAACATCTATTTGGAAACGAGTTGAGTTGAAGTGGTGTACACAAATCCTTTAAAATATATTTTAAAGATATTTATGTTTTGTAAGTATATTGTCATTCTCGTTTATTTAGCTTCTTGATTTAAGGATGACGCAAGAAATGGCGTTGTTTTGACATACACATACAAAATAAATGTAGCCATAACTCATTTAATAGTAATACTATTTTTTTATTTATACTATTCATGCATATACAGTTCTAATATTAATGTTTGATTTTACTCATCTTTGCATTAATTGGAGCTGAATATCTATTCAACTTTATTTAATATAACTTAGCCTTGTATTATAATATTTTGATAATTGTTTGCTTTTTCACTTCAATTAACAATACTTCTAAGATACATCATTTTATTTATATAAACTAGTATTTAGTTTTACTATTTACATCGCTAATAAAATTAGATTACACTTTTCAAACCCTAATTTATTAAACTAGCTTATATGCGTTTTTATGTTTTTTTTATTTATACCGAAATTGTAAACACCCATGACACCTTAGGATTTGACGGGTGTGAATTATAGGTTATTTACAAATGATAATAATAATAAATTAACGTATCGTTAAATAAATAAATACTAGCTAATATTCATATGAGAAAATGTATCCTTAAAAAAGGAGAGATTATCTTTTTGAATATTAATTGTAGGTTTTCAATTACTGAAAACCTACCATGAGACATATGAAATAACGGTTGTAATAAAAAATAAATATTATATATATTATTATGGGATTCTTGTACTGGGCACCCTGTTTGTTGAATTCCAATCCCTTTCATGCCTGTCTATCCTGGAATAATAAAAAGAAGTGTTTCCAAATTACTTACATACGAAGAGATAAAACACCATTTTGCAGCCATCAGCGTGAAAGGGCGCCTTGCCGACGCTCTGTAACTATGTAACTTGCGTCATTCCGACAACCGATGACGTGGAACCATTGTTCGCCATCTTGCTTTCCCAACAGAGCGTTACATTTGGAACATGGATACCTATGTCACATCTGGTGACAATTTAAATTAGATTACCGAGATAATCCCGAACACGTCGAGCATACGTATGGATTTATATAGGATTTCTGGTTGAATTTAGAAGGGCGGAATAATGCAAATTCCAGGTAGTATTGGATTGCACATCCGAACACTGTCTTGGGGCGGAGTATGCTTTCATCGTTTGTCCATTCGAAACGAGGATGACGTCTTCCAAAGTTCGGTCATGTGTCCTGATGTGACTTGAGTGCCCGATTCGTGATCTGCAGATCGTGTTGCAGTGTTGGCAGGTGGTGCCAGGTGGAAGGGAGACGTAAATATGTTTTCTCCTCTGCCATTTCTCCGCCTCGAGAAGTGGACGATTTGTCTCAAATTTGGCCGTTGTCTGGTATGTGCTACGATGCCAACGGTGACGGTCCACAACCATAACTTCCCATGTATTGATGTCAATTTGGCCTTTATTCGTGTAATGTTTAGCAATGTATTTATATCGTTTTCTCTGGCCACTGTGTGTTCTCATACCATTTGTTAACGGTGAGAATAGCATTTATCGGAGAAGGCGGTTGTCCGACATTCTGACTCAGTGGCCAGCCCAGAGAAGTAGGTTCTGCATTACCATTGCTTCAATACTAGTTGTACTGGCCTCCATGAGGATACAGTGAGGATTGCCATCGAATACAAAAATCTTTCTGAGGCAACGTTGGTGGAAGTTCTCCAGGGTCTTCAGATTACATCGATATGTAGCCCACGTCTCGCTCCTTTAGAGTGGAGTGGTCATACACAGGGCTTTATAGACCATCACTTAAGTATCTTTCCTGAGGTTGTGGTTATCAAAAACTGAGTTGCGCAGTTTCCTGAAGCATGTGCTGCCACAGCTTAAGCGATGTTAAATTTCTGTTTCGGTGACCTTCTGATATTTTAATGTCGGGATGTCCGTCAATGTTGTCTGGAGCGGGTTTGTAGATGATCTTGATTTATATGATGTTTGATGGAAATGTCGGGAATAAAACTAGGATATATACATGGCTTTCATTTGCTTGACTAAGGCATTCCACTCCATGAATCGTGGACCTCTCTGTAAAGTGTTTTTGTTATATATATATATATATATATATATATATATATATATATATATATATATATATATATATTTGGTTGCCCTGCAACTTCACCGCGATGCTAAGACTTCTCCACGACAAGATGTCAGCAATTGTCCTCATCATCGGGACTGAAACAGACCCTTACAGGGGTGAAGCAGGCATGCGTTATCGCAACTATTCTTCACTGTCTGCCTAGGTGCCACTTGTTCGTGACAGCCACCCGCATGGAATTGAAATACACTATCTGGTCAACCCGTCAATGGGTGACTTTTAAACCTGAGTCGTCAAAGCCAAGACAGAATTGACAAAGAGCCGTTAAAAACATTCAGTAATCGGATGCCTGTGCCATTCCTGCCCACACAGCGGCGTAGCTTCAGACAAGCCTGACCTCCTTACGGACGTATAACTACCGGCCTGCCTGCAGGTCCACCGTCGTGCATCAGTGAATGTCGCACTGCATGGCCGAGCCTGGCCAAGCCCTCTGCTCATACCTCCCAATTCGTCACGCTTGCTTCCTCGTACCTAGGGCACCATACGTGAACTTGGCCTAGCTGTAAGGCGACCAACTAAGCGTGGCTGCCGAAGTGGGCGTCAACGTCAACACCAACAAGTTATCTCCACTGTAATCGGCCATCGACAAGCCAGCCCTTACGTGCGAGTGCTAACTTCACAACAACACCACAACCTAATTCCAGTCACACTAACATTGGATCCGCTAATTTCCCGACTACAACAGCGTCATTATCATCGACGTAAGATCTGTTCGCAACAAAACAACTGACATTTTAGACCACATCCACGAACATGACCTAGACATTGTTGCAATTACTGAAACCTGTCTCACTAACAAAGACTCTGACCTCCCTGTAACCAGGGCTCTGACGCCATCCGGATACAATTTAATTCACCATCCCAGATGCAGCCGTCACGTCGAGATCATCGGTTGTTGATTTCTTCAGAGTTCGCTGATATTCTGGATACATACGCGACACTGCCTGATGAACTGCTTATTGTTGGTGATTATAATTTTCGTTTCGACATTAACGCTGACGTTCATGTGAGACGCTTCTGCAAGTGTGACAAACATGCACTCTATTGTTTATCGCAAACCGATCAGTGAGGTACCAGGAGCCATTGGAATGGAGCTCACAGCAATAATGTTCAACCAACTGTAAGGGAATAGGGACAATGAGATACTTTACCTATAAAAAGAGGCGTCCCCCAAGGATAAATTTTACGGCCACTGACATTGTTATTTACTATAATTATATCAATGATTGTCCGAAAGCCAGCATAACTTATGTTGATGGTACTTGATGATACAAGTACAATTAAAGCTTTCACAGATGACACAAACACAGTGAATGTTGAATATTTGATTAATAAAGAACTACATATAATAAACATATGGTTAAAACTACATACAGATGCGTTAATTGTATTTTATTGTATAATGTCAATCCAACTCAGTTGAGTTGCCAATAAAACTTGTGTTATTATTATACATTATCATTAAAATATTAAATAATAATAAAACAAATTCAATTGCCTAATAAACAGGTTAATGAACTAACATTAACAATTGCTGATGTAGATATTGAAGAGTTAACAAGTTTAACATTCTGGGCTTTACATTAATTTAAACGGGAGTGAAAATATTGATAAAGTAGCAAACAGATGTTCTCAAACAAATGGACTTATAACTAAATTGGAGCATATTATGCAAATACAAATAACAATTGCACTCTATAATTCTATAATATTGCCTCACACTAATTACTGTCTACTGATCTAGGGACACAAATGTAATTGAATAAAAAAATTGCAAAACAAAATTGTAAGAATAATATCTTCAAATAAATATAGCTCCCACATGAAACTAATATTTAAGCAAACGTTGAATACCTACTTAGTGTAATTATATTATAATTGTATTATCAATATAAACATGAAACATTACCCGCATACTTTCAAAATTGGCATATAACACAAACCAGAAATATACATAATCATTTCACACGAGCACACTACAGAATACATACATTCAGGACATAATATAAATTTGCAAAAAAAAAGTTTAAATGTAGTGGGCCACACACAATAAACAATACCTAGTTTTTTAATCAAAACATAAACACTCACAAAGATTGATACATTGTGTAAAACAGCATATTATACACGGATATAAACATACTTCTACAGTTGTAAGTTACTACATATGCAAAATAATAATGAATTAACACTAACTCTAGCAACACCTTCAGCCATAAACGTATTCCATTTTTACCACACATCGTCTAATTACAATACGCGTAAATTAACAAATGTTTATAATAATACTCCTTAATACAATTGTGCTATCCATAATGGTCCATCAATATAATAAAATAATTGTATAAAAAAATTGTTAATTTTAAAACCCAATGTGGCCCATATGATAGCGACTATTTATTAGTCATAATAGGGGCCTCCTAAGTAAAATAGTTTACAAACTAAAATTAAATAACTATTGCACCACATAGTTACAAAATAAATATATTTACTCTCGATTTATCTATCTATCTGTTTATATATATATATATATATATATATATATATATATATATATATATATATATATATATATATAAACAAATATGTTACAGTAGTTTATCACAGAAGGTTGAGTATATTTTATTAAATTGTCGAAACATAAAAAGCAGCGCCGAAACGACCAATATTCACCTATAATTATGTACTTAGATATACCACTTCGCCGATGCAATTTCTGCGAGCTTATTTTCAAAATGGTGCCAGTGCGACCGAAGTACCCCAGTTTATTTTACATTTACATCTATATTTTTTTAAGGTAATCTGTACATTCTTGTAGGTGGTATTAGGTGGCATTAGGCGGCATTAGGTGGCATTAGGTGGCATTAGGTGGAATTAGGTGGCATTATGTGGTATTAGGTGGTATTAGGTGGTATTATGCATTACAATTAGTCAATTATGAAATTACTTAAGTAAGTAACCGATCTATCATATGCACTGACGTGGAAGGACTGGGACAATTCGGCGGTCTCACGGAGCCAAAAGGTGGACACGTATGCGCACGTTTGTTATAAACACCGTGGAAAGCGCGATCGCTGCATGCGGCTGCTACGGCGGTACACTGCTTGTAGTACACGTATCGAGAGGGACAGCAACAGGGCGGTCGTGCTTCACGTCAAATACACATCTTATCGTCGCACTTACTATCCGTACCAGAATCAGTGACATGGATAGGTTTCGAGATCGGGGCGCTTGCCGGCGCTCTCTATTGTCGTACCGACAACGGCGCAGGCGACTGACAGTTATAACTTCTACGTGCTGCGATTCCTTTGTAAAGGTGATTGCTGTGTCTATCAAAGGAACTTGTGTGCTCGTCCCACGAGGCCTATGTGAAACGCGTCGTCTGACCCAAACGGCCACGCCACCATCCTGATAACGATCTCGTTGTGTGTCCTGACACCATTTCTATTTTAACGACCATCTGCATACGACACAAAGCCATGCACCCGAAGATCAAGATTGCCACAGTCCTGGGACATTTTTACAACTTGGTGGATGAAACCATAATGATAACGATGATGATGTTGATGAAGATGACGACGACGACGACAATGATGATGATGTTGATGGTAATGATAATAATAATAATAATAATAATAATAATGACAATATAAATTATGTTGCACCAAAATTCTGGGTCAGCCTCAGAATGAATAAACATTCAGGGTGTCAACAGACGCCATGGAGCGATGGTGGGTAGGCAAGGTTGTAAAGGTTTGTTTTTAATAACGGCGGAATTTTGCAAGCAAGAGTCTCAACTGATTTAAAACTAGAATGAAGCATATTCCAAAGGAATAGGTGCAACTACAGAAAAAGCCCTAGCCCCAATATTAATATTGACTCTAGGCATAACACATAAATCAGGTGAAGAAAGACCATGACGCAGATCATCGAGAACTAACACTAATGTGTACACGTTTTATCTTTCAACGTCTTGCGTTTCTTGCAAGGCCTATAATGTGTTGTGTTTCAGGTACATGCCAACACAGTTAGATAGACTTGGTAGATGTTTATTTTCTATTCAGGACTCCTCGACAACTGTAATCAACACACTTTATTATTAGACCGATATAAATGCATTTGCCCCAATGGCAATTAACGCTCAAAATAGATAAACAAAGAAAACTGTTAATCACATCCCGAAAATTACTGTAGCAAACATTAAAACTGTTTTCATATTTCAGTCTCTCACTTCTGCCAAATTGTGTGAAGACAAACTACCAGAGAGTGGTAATGAATTTGACAAGTCACATGCACCTTCGTGGAAGTGTTGATAGCCGGCAAGGATTATCTGTGTATATGCAGGCGCGTTGGTCTGCCATCAAAATTCCAAAGGTACTCCTTGCTTGACCCTGAAATATTGTACCAGTTCAGGATACGACATGCCTGTTATCGTCATGAATCACATCTAAACTTCGAGACCACGTCACTGGCCATGGCGAGGCAAACACTGATTCACCGCCTTGAAACAGCTCGTGTATCCGCGACACCGTCGTCCAGAACTAATCCTCTTCGTCCCGTTCAGTCGAAGCGATCTTTCGTGCGTCACCGTTGCATATTGGCAGTGCCGCCAAACGTCTCGTCTGAGAGCCCGATGAATTGTATTAACTGTTTGTCATTGTGAGATAAACACTCGCTTTGAAGCACGCTATAGATAATGTCGTTTGCCATCCCTAGCCAGCGTGATGTTCTAAGAAAGACTTGGTAGGTAATCCAGTGACGGCCTCCGCCAAGCATGTGTTCGATTCACCTGGGTAGTAGTAACCTTCTGATCTACCTACGGAAAACACGAAGCCAAACTTAACACGTCTTTGTCAATCACACGCACATTGTCCTTCTGTGTTATCACAAAACTAAGCCTTCCGATAACATCAAAACGGCGTCAATAATACAACTTGAAATCAACCACATAAAAATATATCTCCCAGCCCCGCGACCGACAACACATCGACGGAATATCGCGTCGCATAAATAACAGTCATCGACACTCTGCAGGATAACAGTACACATAAAGAGGCGTAACTGTATGTATACACGCATTACGTCTAAGTGTTCATAATTTCAGGCGTCCGCAACATTAAATTACATAGGTGCGTGCGAGAGCAATACCTCAAGTGCTACATCTATTGTATGGTAGTTTCACCTATGTTGCACCGATGCCGGAGATTTCAAGTTTGTATATATGTTGATGGTTACGCGAACATAAATATAACTGTTTTGTGAAGTAGTGCGATCATATATGTGTCAGATATTTGAGGAGATTTTGGCTACTTTTGACGGCTGTTATCAACATTATGACCAACACAGTCACATTGTGTTATCTTGAAAGGGACATTCATTGGCAGCGTTCATAGATATACATCTGAAAACATTACTGATTAGGGAAAAAAGTAAAAGACCGATGAACGTTTACTTGATGCAGCAACAGCAGCCTCCACCTCCTGTAGCCGGCCTTCGTCACCCGGGAGAGCGCGGTACAAAGGACAGAGCTGATGCGCTGGAAAAGCACCGCCTCCATCCAATATCATGCATTTGATCATTCGAAGCCGGGGTCACTCGATTTTGCGTACAAGTTAATTCAATGCAAATCAGTTCCGTCCCGTCCCGTCCCGTCCCGTCCCGTCCCGTCCCGTCCCGTCCCGTCCCGTCCCGTCCCGTCCCGTCCCGCCCCGCCCCGCCCCGCCCCGCCCCGCCCCGCCCCGCCCCGCCCCGCCCCGCCCCGCCCCGCCCCGCCCCGCCCCGCCCCGCCAGGGCCAGGCCAGGCCAGGCCAGGCCAGGCCAGGCCAGGCCAGGCCAGGCCAGGCCAGGCCAGGCCAGGCCAGGCCAGGCCAGGCCAGGCCAGGCCAGGCCAGGCCAGGCCAGGCCAGGCCAGGCCAGGCCAGGCCAGGCCAGGCCAGGCCAGGCCAGGCCAGCCAGGCCAGGCCAGGCCAGGCCAGGCCAGGCCAGGCCAGGCCAGGCCAGGCCAGGCCAGGCCAGGCCAGGCCAGGCCAGGCCAGGCCAGTCCAGTCCAGTCCAGTCCAGTCCAGTCCAGTCCAGTCCAGTCCAGTCCAGTCCAGTCCAGTCCAGTCCAGTCCAGTCCAGTCCAGTCCAGTCCAGTCCAGTCCAGTCCAGTCCAGTCCAGTCCAGTCCAGTCCAGTCCAGTCCAGTCCAGTCCAGTCCAGTCCAGTCCAGTCCAGTCCAGTCCAGTCCAGTCCAGTCCAGTCCAGTCCAGTCCAGTCCAGTCCAGTCCAGTCCAGTCCAGTCCAGTCCAGTCCAGTCCAGTCCAGTCCAGTCCAGTCCAGTCCAGTCCAGTCCAGTCCAGTCCAGTCCAGTCCAGTCCAGTCCAGTCCAGTCCAGTCCAGTCCAGTCCAGTCCAGTCCAGTCCAGTCCAGTCCAGTCCAGTCCAGTCCAGTCCAGTCCAGTCCAGTCCAGTCCAGTCCAGTCCAGCTTAATCCAATTCAACCCAATTCACTTCAATGCAGTTCAATTCAATTCAGTGACTTAATTTCGGAATGTTACCTCCATAAAATTACAAGACTAATAATTAAAATTATAAGTATACAGCATATTTCTCCAGTGAAGATGCAGTGTTGATGAGAATAAAATATCGCTATTCATAATATATGTAATAATGCATTGCCCTACTTTGCAGTCCATGTCCAAGCCTACACATTTTCCCTGATAAGCATTTTGCAGGAGGGTAAACCCAGTGTATCAGACATAAAACTTGATTCATTATACAATAATCTGAGCACATTCCTAGATGCAACACGACATTTTCTAACCGATTCATATCTATAATTACACCATTGCATAGTCAAGTGCATATGTAATGATTACATTCAAGCTTCAAAAAGGACTTCGAGTACGGCAGCCGACTGAATAAGATAAAGTAATTTCGGTGAAAAAAACCTAATTTCGGTGAAAAAACGTCCGAGCTTCGAAAAATATTATAACATCAAACGTGTTAGGGCTCATGACACAGTTAACTTTCCCATTGGCCACCATGTTAGCGTTTTGTAGGATTATAAGGAAACCAGACGCAGGAAAATTCTAAAAATTATTGCCTGTTGTTATCATCATCTCAGTGACATGCTGGTCAAGTGTAGTCAAATTCCAATATTTCGTTCTCTCGTAAAGTGCCGCTATGTATGACACCCGTCACTATTTACAAATGAATGCAGGCAGTAATACAACAGAGGTGTCAACAAGCCAAATCACTGCCAGGTACCCATCCGCTTAATAAAATCAGCTAAAAATTCACCATTTCACTGTCAACAGCTTCCACAATCACACCTGGAAATCAGACTGCTCAAATGCACTTATGTCACAGCAGGTGAATGTTGAAAAAAATCAAAATAAAAAAATTTATGGGACTATGTGTCATCGGTAACCAAACAGGAAGTCTAACTGTGTCATGAGCCCGTTAGTGAAGAGCGAGAAGGGAGAGAGAGAGAGAGACGTCGAAGTGATAGACTATAATGCTGCCACCTACCGGTAGTTATCTGAAGAAGTTTCGAAAGAGGAGCGAAACCAAATACGTAAACTGACTAACTCAGCAAATTTACTTTAATTTACTCCAAATACCGCCACTTCAATGGTGATGTCCACATTGTGTTGTCCGATGAGTTCATGCATACCGTTGTGCCAATAAACAGTGGTAAGATGGGAAGTTTCGGATTACAAATGAAAAACTTTAGCGATTTCATATAATATTTGCTCTCGATTTTTCGGTAATTTAGTATGACTGTTTGATTCTATGTATTACCGCCTGAGTCAGTATCTATTAATGAAATTGTGTCACACTTTGTCTGCATAACTGTCCGAATGTCCGCCTGTCCGCCTGCCCGCCTGCCCACCCGCCTGATTCCTCCCTGCCTCCCTCCCTGCCTCCCTCCCTGCCTCCCTCCCTGCCTCCCTCCCTCCCTCCCTGCCCCTCCTGCCTCCCTCCCTCCCTCCCTCCCTCCTCCCTCCCTCCTCCTCCCTCCTCCCTCCCTCCCTCCCCTCCCTCCCTCCCTCCCTCCCTCCCTCCCTCGCTCCTCCATTCTTCCCTCCCTCCAATCCTCTCTCACTCCCTATCATCTCTCCCTTCCACCATCACTCCCTCTCGGCCTGCCTCCCTCACTGCCTCCAGCCCTCCCTTGTTTGGGTTTAAAACCTTAAATTTTTGTGTTCTTTCGTGGTTCACGTAGTTTTTCGCGTGCATTTCAAATATGTGGTGCCACCTACTGGATAAGTTTGTACTATATAATTTGACCCTGAGACGGAGACATACACAGACCGGCACACTCGCTGATACATCGATACACATAAAGCTTTATAGTCAGGTCAAGAAAGATACACAATGAAAGAGGGATGGAGGGTCGGGGGACCGGGGGACAGGGGGACGGGGGGCGGGGGACGTGGGGACGGGGGGACGGAGTGACGGAGGGACGGAGGGTCGGAGCGACGGATGGACAGAAGGACGGAAGGACGGAAGGACGCAGAGACGTAGGGATGGAGGGACGGACGGGGAAGGAGGGACGCTGTGGATACGTGCTTGTTTGCTTGGGTATGTGAATGGGTGAGACAGAGAAAAGGAAAGAGAGAGATTTAAAGACACCGACAATGCAAATGGCGACACAATGTTGGTGAGAGGGCAGTAAGGAGGCAAGACAGCATTGAGGGAGGCAGGCACATGTTCAGGCAGACAGGCATGTAAGCAGGCTGAAGTAAGGAAGGATAATAGGAAGGTCATTAAAGGACTGAACGAAGGAATGAATTAATGAAGGAAGGAAAGAAAGTATGCATGAATTCAGGAACGAATGAAGGAAGGACGCAAGCAAGAAGGAAGGACGCGAGCAAGTAAGCAACCAACCAATCAAGCAAGCATGGAAGGAAGGAAAGAAGGAACCAGTGAAGGAAAGACGGAAAGAAGAAAGGAAAGAATGAAGGAATGTGGAGTGTGTGTATGTCCATACGTGTATGCACATGTGTGTATGTGTGTGTGTATATATGTATTTATGTGTATGTACGTTTGTTTATATGCGTGTGCGTCGTGTGCGTGTGCGTGTGCGTGTGCGTGTGCGTGTGCGTGTTGTGGTGTGCGTGTGCGGTGCGTGTGCGTGTGCGTGTGTGTGGTGTATGTATGTATGTATGTATGTATGTATGTATGTATGTATGTATGTATGTATGTATGTATGTATGTATGTATGTATGTATGTATGTATGTATGTATGTATGTATGTATGTATAAATGTATGTATGTATGTATGTAAGCATACGCATATATACACAGACGCAACCCCACAGACACACTCACACACCACACACAGACAGACACACACACACACACACACACACACACACACACACACACACACACACACACACACACACACACACGCACACATACACACACACAAACATACACACATACACACACACACACAAACACGCACGCGCACACATGCTAACGCACACGCACACGCACACGCACACGCACACGCACACGCACACGCACACGCACACGCACACGCACACGCACACGCACACGCACACGCACACGCACACGCACACGCACACGCACACGCACACGCACACGCACACGCACACGCACACGCACACGCACACGCACACGCACACGCACACGCACACGCACACGCACACGCACACGCACACGCACACGCACACGCACACGCACACGCACACGCACACGCACACGCACACGCACGACCGTCCATAAATGTAAACATCCGCATTTGGAAACATGATCTCCCTGTACCATCAACGGCCTTTTTGACATGGTTAAATACCCGAAATCAAAGCCGACCGCTGTTATAGGGCGTGCAAGTCTCGCGCGCGAAAACGAGGCTGGGGGCAGTTGGGGGCAGGAGGTCCATATACTCCATGTTAACATATAGGACTTTGTTTTGTTTTGGTCGTAATAATCGAACTGTCCCGAAATAGCGTATTTCAGTTATATTGTCCGAAGGATTATTACAAGCAAAAGCAGTGGAACATTTTGCCGGTGACAATGATCACGGAAATCATGAGTTTTAATCGATTATTATGGTGGTTGCCATGGCAATAGCGGCAAGTACTTGTGTTTGGCGATCCTTGACTAATAATGAAGAGTGCCAGTTTTCGTGCAGTACAACCTGTTTGGGCCAAACGTATACATGTGTTATGATTATGTGCATTTAGACAACTTGTCAGATATAAGTGCTTATCGAAACCACAACGTACAGCAATGTAAAACGCAAATCCCGTAAAAGACACATACAGCCTAGCATCGTGTCGATTACCTGCACTACGTAAATCGCTATATGTCTATGATAGTGTGGTAAACACAATATTAAATCGGACATTTAAGATAAGAAACGTATAACACAAGATATTTATGAACTGATTTTCCTAGTATTCATCAGTCGGAAGCTACAACTGTCATCCATCGTTAGAATATTATTATTGTGTCCAGTCCCCAATTAGTCTCGCTTAGTCCCCAATAAGCTCCTCTCTCTCTCTCTCTCTCTCTCTCTCTCTCTCTCTCTCTCTCTCTCTCTCTCTCTCTCTCTCTCTCTTCTCTCTCTCTCTCTCTCTCTCTCTCTCATACTGGGAAGTTTCAATTTTTAGGATGCTTGATGCAACCCTCAATGTTTACATAAGCTGTTTGACATTGCTAATTAGATATGAAAATAAAGATTAATTGAGATTCTCTCTCTCTCTCTCTCTCTCTCTCTCTCTCTCTCTCTCTCTCTCTCTCTCTCTCTCTCTCTCTCTCTCTCTCTCTCTCTCTCTCTCTCTCTCTCTCTCTCTCTCTCTCTCTCTCTCTCTCTCTCTCTCTCTCTCTCTCTCTCGTCATACTGGGAAGTTTCAATTATTAGGATGCTTGATGCAACCCTCAATGTTTACATAAGCTGTTTGACATTGCTAATTAGATATGAAAATAAAAGATTAATTGAGATTGCTCACCTCATTCATCCACTGGCACCACTGGCAGAGCCATAGCCTGCCTATCACCTGTATCCAGCATTAAGCTGTCTGTGCCTTGCACTGAAACATGAACATTATAAGTTTTGTAAATATTACATATTTACGTATTGTGTTAATAGGTTATTTTCATTGTATCGTGTATGAGTTGCATATTACTGTACATAATAATTATTTCTGTATAACAGTTCTGCATAAGAGTTTTTTTCACAATACAACTGTTTGTAGCACTCAAATCATTATATAAATTTGAATATAGGCCAATGTTTGATTTACTAATGGATGTTGAACTATTATAAATAAAGTGTCATGATATGTTCCATTTTGGGTTATTTTTATCGAAATGAGAATTATAGTTGTAATAATTGTACTCCAACAATAATTACATATACTAGTATACGTTTTAATATAAATTTATTTTGTGTTATAATTTATGCTATCAACAAGTCTGAAAACAGTCAGTCCTCGCTTTAGGGCCACTTAATTTTGTTGTAATATATCACAAGCATAAATATCACAAAATAAAATAATAAAATTTAAATAAAAAAACACTGTTTGGGATTTTATTTCATTTGTTTAATTTCTATTTCTTTAGCAGAGAAGACACTGTAGTAAATAAGGAATTGTTCATAATACGGTGACACTTGAAAGTACAACACAACACAGACAGTAATCATTCGTTTGACGAGATGTGAATACTCACCATCAATTCCGTTGTCACATCGCCATATCGGTTCCTTCACCAATTGTATCCATTATGATATCAGCATACAGTGGAGGTGTGCTTGGTGGTCTGCCTACCACTTTTCCCTGATCACGTAGTACGTTCAAAGACCGCAGATTTCAAATCTTTCCCCTTTTGTTTAGGTCGTCCTCCGTTCTTAGCGCCATCCCGATCGAATTCACTTCAGCGTTGTCGTTGAGCTCGCCTCTCGCCAAACTTCCTTTTTATTCTTTGTTACCGAATTTTTTAACTTGCTCATCAAAATACTTTTTTCGTTGCCGATTCCCTCAATTAAAAATATTATTTCGTCATCTCGACAGGTCGGCTTACGCTTAACTTTTTCTCTACGCGCTTCTCACCTTCGCCGACTTCGGTGCCAAGCTTAATGTAAACAAACACTGACCACGTCCTGCGATGAACCGCCGCTTTGACCCTGTGCGTCACCGCGCGCGTGCGCAATGCGGCACAATTCGTGGGGAATCCCTGTTTCGAAGCGGTAATAGCTCTTCGAACTGACTCTCTGGATCGCGGTGTGCAGACCAACTATGCGGCGGCTAAATCGCACTGCGACCGGCTCATGCATACCGACTGAATCACTCGCTAGGCCACGGCACAGTTAGTCGGAGGGTAGCGCCTGTGCGGCGCCTAAGCTAGTCTGGGGACATGCATATGAGCCCAGTCGCGCGGAGTCACGCCATGTACCGTGACCCACTTGCAGGCCCTATTCAGAAGGCGCTGCCTTGTTACACGCTTCAGCAATTGCCTGTCAGATGTCTATCTTACTAACTGGATGTGGCCCGTGCCTCGTAGACGGCCGCACACACCAAAGTCACGGGTGAGTAGCCATCGCTAAAGGCCTACAGCAAATCAGTTACAACGAACTCTGTAGCTGCGACTAAAATATGGAATTAACTACACCCGTTACCATACATGGATTGGAATTTACAATCGTTTTTTAATATGTATTTGTTTGATATTGCCAACATGTTATCGCATAGTAGGCAAGTAAGAACATAATAGGAACGCGGTTGTGGTATATGGCGTTTCACATAAAAATTATCTTCTTGCTTGTATATAATTTGCTATGTCTTATTAATGTATGTTTTGTTTTGATAATATGTCAGCGCAATTATTATTTTAAGTGTACGATTGGGGCACGCGTTTCTCCCAAGACAATACAATCAATTAACTGAAGTGGTAGAATATGCCTTTTGAAAGGTATAGTTATATATATATATATATATATATATATATATATATATATATATATATATATATATATATATATATATATATATATCACCATTGTTGGCAATAGTTTCCATCCCCCTTCAAATGCCGGCATATTCCTTCTAAGCACGTAGTTGTGGGCGGCCAGGCGAAACCGTCACGCGCGGGTGGTCGCAGCTCAGACCGATTTATCTTTGTCAGAGTAGTATGAATACATGTACTGGTTAACAGTAAGGAAACCCTTGTACACCGACATTTCTCCCCGACAGACCACACAACATTTGTACTCAGTAGCATTCAACATTATAAGTGCCGCGACCTGAAGAATGTGAACGTTATCGGAGAGTCATAGACCTAGAAAATGGAAAACAATATTGAAATAAAAATCATGTCTATGAATATCGTTATTGTTACTGTTCTCGTATATTTCTTCACAACTATTCATACAAACAGTTGCAGTTTTATGGCCAATAATGTGTGCAGTATAGAAAGTTTAAAGCTACGTTTTTCTTTATCAAGAGTATATATAGTTAGGAGTAAGAGCACAATTACAACATTAAATGCGTAACTTATATAAATACTTACAAATATGTACCAAATAAGTTTGCTCTGGTTAGTTAGATGATACATAACGACTTATTACTTATCTAATATATTCTACAAACGTCATAATACAAAGATGTCCTATTGAAAAAAACGCTATTAAAATATGAACGGTTTGCGATACATTCCATATGAGCGTTTTGCAATTATCTCCAAGCCACTTTGCGGGGAATGCAGGAGAACCAAAGAGCGACAAGTTAGTGCTTCTCGCCGTGACATTTTTGTATGCAAGGTCGGTCTTCATTAGCGAATCTTGCTGCCGACCGTTGGACTGTTGTTGACATTTGCAACTTTTGCTTGATATGGGCGACCTATGACTCCGTGGCGTGCTTCATGATAGAATGAGGAAGACGGAGACGAACGTCTGTGGCGGATCAGAGAAAAAACAGGACCGGACTTAGAAGCTTTCTGAAGCAACATCTCGGGTGAGAGAGCTGATACGGACAGAAACAGGAGACATACATGCAGGCACATCGACAAAACACATACCCCCCCCACACACACACAAACAACCACACACACATACACACACACGCACGCACGCACACACACACACACACACACACACACACACACACACACACACACACACACACACACACACACACACACACACACACACACACACACACACACACACACACACACACACACACACGCGCACACGCACGCACACACACACACACACGCAGACGCGCAGACGCGCAGACGCGCAACACCCAACCCCCCCAACACCCACCCACAACACACACACACACACACCCCACACCCCACACCCCCACACACGCACACCCCACACACACACACACACACACACACACACACCACACACACACCCCACACCCCACACCCCACACCCCACACCCCACACACACCACGCATACGCCTTCAACGCACGCACACCATACCCCACGCACACACACACGACACACACATACCACACACCACACACCACACACCCACCCCACACCCACACACGCACACACGCACACACGCACACACGCACACACGCACACACGCACACACACAGCCACACCACGCAGCAAAACCGCGCACGACCGCACCGCAGACGCGCAGACGCGCAGACGCGCAACGCGCAGAACCGCCGCAGCGCGCAGGCGCCCCATGCGCAACAAGCCGCGCAGACGCCCCAGCACACCGCGGCAGACGCGCCAGACGCGCACAACGCGCAGACGCGCAGAACGCGCAGACGCGCAACGCCCCAGACCGCACGACACGCAACACGCAGACACGCAGACACGCAGACACGCAGACACGCAGACACGCAGACACGCACGACACAGCAACACGCCCCGCACGCACGCACCACGCACCACGCACCACGCACGCACGCACCACGCACCACGCACCGCACCACGCACACACGCACGCGCGCACACGCGCACGCACACACGCACACACGCACACACGCACACACGCACACACGCACACACGCACACACGCACACACGCACACACGCACACACGCACACACGCACACACGCACACACGCACACACGCACACACGCACACACGCACACACGCAACACCCCGCGCACACGCGCACACGCGCACACGCGCACACGCGCACACGCGCACACGCGCACACGCACACACGCGCACACACACACGCACACACGCACACACGCACACGCAGCACACGCGCACACGCGCACACGCGCACACACGCACACACACACACACACACACACACACACACACACACACACATACACACACACGGACGCACATCCGTCCCGTATCGTCCCGTCCCTCCATTCCTCCTTTCGTCCCTCCCTCCCTCCTTATAACATTCACTCCACGCAGCACCCCGCAATATCCGATCCTGTGATCGTGTCAGTTCAGCTGCTATCGTTTCCTGCCACTGACGGAATGCCTCTGGCTCTGTTAATTTACAAAATAATTAACATTAATTAAAATTACATATTGTACACTGTATTTTTAACATTTCAAGAAAATCTAGTAGCTAAGTATCTTTATCTGTACCTACATATAATCCAGATACTACATTATATATATATATATATATATATATATATATATATATATATATATATATATATATATATATATATATATATATGAGCAATTTTTCCAATTCCAATTATCTTTATTTTGGTCAACTCATTGTTAGGGGCCCTTTTATCCAATCCAACGGTGACCACAATACCGAGGTTGCGCTGTTAATGCAGCAAATCTACATCTTATTTTAATTAGCAGTGACCATGTAGTGAAGAATAACATCAAACACAATGTGCAATATTTCTCCAAGACATAACTACTACAACTTGCTTATCTCAACAGATGTATGTGCCTTACTAATAATAACGTTATTGTCAATAGATCGATGTACTTCGCAGTGAGGAGGATGCATACAAATATAATATTTAAGTCATATACTATTATATGTACACCATAAAATCAAGTATATAGACAGCGGCTGTTAGTAGTATTTAGTGAGGTACATCAATAAACTAGAAGTGTGGGCGGCTATTCCAACAGCAAAGGTAATTAAAATAAAAACGATTTGAATAAATATGCTTTAGCAATATTACAAGATAGATAAAAATAGTAAATATTATGAAACAACTTGGCAATGTTATTAAAGAAAATACGTTACAGCATTAGAGACTGTGATAAGTTGGACAACGATTGATTTTCAGTGACTGATTCATACACTTGATGGAGGATGGAATGAAAGATTTAGCGGTACGCTGCGGGTTTTTACAGTTGAAATTCCGTGCTCCTTCCAGAGTGAAGAAGATTATGCTGTAAGAAGTGGGTGGGATCAAATAAGATTTTCTTATGCCATTGCAGTTCTTTGACTTGTATAATTTCTTCACCCTTGTTTCAGGTGACATAACGATGATTTATAAACACAACAAGTGCACTTATAATGTCTGGTATATGTAAGTAATTCTTAGACAATGCTGAATTAGTAGTATCAGCAACTTTTTAAGTAATTCATTTACGAAGTAGTGTAGTTAAGTCACAAATCATGTAACAAATATTTCACCTTGTTACATAGACAGAAGAGAAGAACTGCATTTGGTACTCAAACCAAATGGCATTCTGATTAGAGGCATCAATAACTCAATAGAAATCTCCCTCGTTTCACTTATGCATGTAGCAAACGTATGCAAGAAATCACTTCGTTTCTTGGCAGCTCGCATGGTCTTCATTGCACTGAACTGAGGCTGCGTTTGTACTGGTGGTGTTCCATGTTAGTATGTAGCTGGGACACCAAACAGTCCAGTAAGGAATGTAGGGACGGTGTGCTGTCGGACGGGTAAAGAAAAGCTGGAACAGAGTTAGGATGATTGTTCACAAATCATCAAACGAAGAGCTGCTGAAGAAAGATGTGGTGCAGTGTTTTTATCTCAATCAAGGACAGTAGCTTCACCCTCAGTGAGAACATCTTGTAACTGTTTAATGTTTAGGGTAGACAGTTTGTGAAGAAATGAATCAGATGTATCAAGTGGGCTGGATTCCACTTTAACTGTAGGATTCAATATCCAGGCCAAACACCTCCTCTGCTGCAACTACTGGACTATGTTGTTATTTCAGCTTGAGAACTTTGTTGCGCAAGGAATTGGCTGTAAACACGGTTTGTTTATTAGCATAAATTACATTTTACAGAGCTTATTTTATATAAAGACAACGATGCAATAAAAACAAAACTCAATAATAATGGATAATATAATGTTGTATAAGGTATGGTATTGTATGTATTTTGTATTTACACCGAGACAATAAATATTATTATATCATAATAATAAAGAATAATATGCCATAATGATTTCATGTAACATTTGCCTGCCCGCCTGCCCGCCTGCCCGCCTGCCCGCCTGCCCGCCTGCCCGCCTGCCCGCCTGCCCGCCTGCCCGCCTGCCCGCCTGCCCGCCTGCCCGCCTACCTGCCTTCATTGCTTCATCCCCCCATCATCCCTCCCTCACTGCGTCCCGCCCTCCCCCTAAACCTTTAATGTTGGTGTTCTGTCAGGATTCGTTTTAGTTTTTACGTGTATTTCAAATAGGTGGTGCCACCTACTGGATTGTGTACTATAGAATTTGACACGGAGACGGAGACATACACAGACCAACACTCTCACTGACACAGTAATACACATAAAGCTTTGTAGCCACCTAAAGACAGATACAAAAAGAAATAGCAAAAAAAAGCACAGAGTGAAAAGTATGAGTAAGATCAAGAGAGAGGTTAAGGGAGGGACAGAGGAACGGGGAAGGACGAACGGGGAATAACGGACGGGGAAGGACGGACGCCGTGGATGAGTGTTTGTTTGCTTGGGTATGTGACTGGGTGAGGCAGAGAAAAGGAAAGAGAGAAGTTTAAAGATACCAAAAGGGCAAACAGCGACACAATGATGGTGAAAGGGCGAGAAAGGAGGCAACAAAGCATCCAGGAAGGCAGGCAAATGGGCAGGCGGAGGGGCATGTAGGCAGGCTAGAAGGAAGGAAGGATAGAAGGAAGCTGAAAAATGACTGAACGAACGAACGAACGAACGAACGAACGGACGGACGGACGGACGGACGGACGGACGAGAGGGAACGGAACGGGACGACGAGGACGGACACGAGGCGAGACGACGGACGGAACGAGACGAGACGGAACGACACGGAACGAACGGAGACGAGACGGAGACGGAGACGGAGACGACGACGGAGACGACGACGACGGACGACGGACGAGGACGACGGACGGACGACGAGACGAGACGGACGGACGGACGGACGGACGGACGGACGGACGGACGGACGGACGGACGGACGGACGGACGGACGGACGGACGGACGGAGACGGACGGACGGACGGACGGACGGACGGACGGACGGACGGACGGACGGAGGACGGAGACGGAGGAACGGAGGAACGGAGGAACGGAGGAACGGAGGAACGGAGGAACGGAGGAACGGAGGAGGAGAAGGGAGGAAGGAGGAAGGAGGAAGGGAGGAAGGAAGGAAGGGAGGAAGGGAGGGAGGAAGGCAGCAAGTAAGCAAGGAAAGAAGGAAAGAAGGAAGGAAGGATATAATGAATGAAAGAATGAAGGAATGTGTAGTGAGTGTGTGTTTGTTTTGGGGTTGATAACGGGATTCGGAAAGACGAATAATCGGAGAGAATAGAGAAATTGAGGGTATAGAGAGTGACAAAGTAGGGAGGAAACAGAGAAATGTTGAGAACAACAGAAACGCATAGAGAGCCTGCATGAGAGTGATAAACACGCGTTAAAGTTTGTGTGAGACACTGACATGTAGACAGAAATGTTGAGAGTCAACAACACACAGACACTAACATGGTGTCATGGTAGGGTGGCAGACACATGGTAACAGAGCATGCACGCGTACGTGCATTTACACGTACACAATGCAATCCACACTTGTTCTGTGGATAGGACGGTACTCACTTTTTATAACACTGGGAATCGTCCGTGCAAATTTACGTAAAGCTGGAAGGTATATTATTCAAGCATAATATATGAATACACAACAACTAATTTCCATTCACATCAAGGTTTCAGCCACCATCAGCGACATTCTTCAGGAACTGAATTGTCACTCATGGGGAATCGTGGTTTTGCAAAAACAAATGGCACAGTATCCCATTGCGAGGATCGCGTGCAAGTTCACACGGAGGTATGCATGCCTACACATGCAAACACACACACAGAGACACACACATACACACGCACACACGCACACACACATATACATACATACATACATACATACATACATACATACATACATACATACATACATACATACATGCAACCACACACACACACAACACACACATACACACACACACACACACACACACAACACACATCACACACACACTCACACACACACACACACACACACACACCACACTCACACACACACACACACACACACACACACACACACACTACACACACACACAAACACTCACACCACACACACACACCACCACACACACACTACACACACACACACAACAACACACACATACACACACACACACTCACACACACACACACTCACATCACACTCACACACACACACACACACCACACACACACACACACCCACACTCACACACCACATCACACACACACACACACACAACACCACACACACACACACACCCCCACACACACACACCCACACTCACACACACACACCACACACACACACACACACACACACACACACACACACACCCACACTCACACACACACACTCACACACACACACACACACTCACACTCACACCACACACACACACACCCACACCACAACACCACACACACACACACACTCACACACCACACGCACACGCACACGCACACGCACACGCACACGCACACGCACACGCACACGCACACGCACACGCACACGCACACGCACACGCACACGCACACGCACACGCACACGCACACGCACACGCACACGCACACGCACACGCACACGCACACGCACACGCACACGCACACGCACACGCTCACGCTCACGCTCACGCTCACGCTCACGCTCACGCTCACGCTCACGCTCACGCTCACACTCACCACGCACGGCCGTCCATAAATGTAAACATCCGCATATGGAAACACGATCTCCGTCTACCATCAACAGCCTTTTTGACAGGGTTAAATACCCGAAATCAAAGCCGACCGCTGTTATTCAGAAGGCGCTACCTCATTACACGCTTCAGCGATTGCCTGTCAGATGTCTATCTTACTAACTGAATGTGGCACGTGCCTCGTAGACGGCCGCACACACCAAAGTCACGGGTGAGTAGCCATCGCTAAAGGGCTACAGCGAATCAGCTACAAAGAACTCTGTCGCTGCGACTAAAATGTGGAATTAACTATACGCGGTACTTTATGTATTGACATTTACAATCGTTTTTTTAATATGTATTTGTTTGACGTTGTATTCCTAACATGTTATTGAATTTTAGGTACGTAAGAGCAGGTAAGTAAGAGAGAGAGAGAGAGAGAGAGAGAGAGAGAGAGAGAGAGAGAGAGAGAGAGAGAGAGAGAGAGAGAGAGAGAGAGAGAGAAGAAGACAGACAGACAGACAGACAGACAGACAGACAGACAGACAGACAGACAGACAGACAGACAGACAGAGAGAGAGACAGAGACAGAGACAGAGACAGAGACAGAGACAGAGACAGAGACAGAGACAGAGACAGAGACAGAGATATCCGCAGTCCCGTCCCGTCCCGTCCCGTCCCGTCCCGTCCCGTCCCGTCCCGTCCCGTCCCGTCCCGTCCCGTCCCGTCCCGTCCCGTCCCGTCCCGTCCCGTCCCGTCCCGTCCCGTCCCGTCCCGTCCCGTCCCGTCTCTACTATGACGCTATGTGTATCGTATGTATCAAATTCTATAGTTCACGTTTGTACAGTAGATGGCGCCACACGTTACAACCTGTGAAAATTCCAGCATTACAAATATGAGGCCAGAACAAAGATTACACATATCATTACAATTGTTTCGGCATTCCCAGCATGATAACAGCGGAGCATGTTGGTGATAATTGGGACGAGAAGAATGATATATGAATTGGTATTATAACCAGCATTTATTAAGCGCCGTATCTCCATGACAGTACGCCTATATACTTAGTAATTAAGGCACACATTTGTTGTGTTAAGACATGCATGTAAATAATTATGGCATAGTAAGAAAACTTTATATTTATTTATATAATTTAAAAAGTAATAAATAAAATAAAATAGCATAAGTTAAATATATTAATCAATTAAATACGTTAATAACTTGTTTCATAAGGTTTATGCTAGTAAAAGAGTCTTACACAACAGTTCCTCAATGAAAGTAAGCCAGTTGAAACAAGTGACGTTTTTGGATACTCTTGACTCAGGTTAGAGTGTTTGATTGATGAATGTGTTCTAGCAAACTATTCCAAAGTGCTCAGCCGGTCACTGAGACAGCCCGCCTTCTGTAGCCCTCTAGGTTGTAGCGTGGAACTACCAGCAGAAGCAGGTCAGCAGATCGGAGGTTACCGTTCGGCGAATATGATGTGACGAGATCTTGAATGTATCCATGTGCATGTCCATGCAAGGCGGTAAACGCAAGGACAAGTCGTTTATAGTGGACACACCAGCGAACCGGAAGTCACTGCAATTTGACCAACAAAGGCGTAATATGCCGATGTTTTCGTTGTTTTGCGATCAGTCTCGCTGCCGAATTCTGTACTATTTGCAACTTGCTCACGAGTGCCTCCGTAATGTTACACATCACCAGGGCATGATCTAATGTCTGACACGCACCAGTGGTAAGGCAATATATCATCTTTGGGATTGCGTTGAAATGGTAATATATAGACTTGCACATGGGAACACACTTGTGACTTGTCAGTCCACAGTCGATCATAATCCCGAGGTTACGGATGGTCGATGATGGCACAAATTTACAGCCGCTTACACTAACACATGAGACGTATTGTAGGTGTTTACGATTTGATACTGTGAGGATATAATAGCCTCGGTCGTGTTTTCGGTCAACTCCATACTGTGGTCAGACATCCATTGTCTCGCTTCTTCAATGCATCGTTCGATTTGATAACTGCATCGGCAGCCCCTCCATTCCACGCTCCACTCAGATCAACGTATGTCAACGGGAGGCATCAGCGTAAAAATGGTATTGAATCTGATGCTTTCTGAAGATTGCACCCAATGGCAGCGTGCAGATGGAGAAGACGATTGGGTCCATCACAAACCCTTGTGATATCCCTGAATCGACCAGGGTTCTGCCTGAATTGTGACTGACGATGCACACTGTTTGAGGCATGTTTGATACATTATGACTTCAGCCATTTCATTGCAGTGCCTCCGATACATATGCTGCTCATTTGGCTGATTAGCAACGAGTGGTCTGCGGTGTCAAACACAGCGCTAATGTCGAGCAGCGTCGTCACACACCTTTCTTTCTGTCCACGTAATTAGGGTCGTGCTGGGTGAATTGCTTGAATTCCGCACATGCACTTGCATATGAATTCTGCATGTACACGCATATGAGCGAGCGCACGTGTACGTAACAAGTCGCGAACGCACACGAAACTGAAACACATGAACAACCACAACATTACGCACACGCCGCGCAGACATACACCTCGACACCCGACCACAAACACAGATTTTGATCGGAATCCAATGTTGATTGTTTTATTTATTACAGGCAGCATGTACAAATTTATCCGTACCTCATATCACGCTTACTTTAAAAAAAAACCACCAATTACTGAACATATACTGGAAACTTCCCACTAGGAAGAGAAAGAGAGAGCCATCATAAAAATAGCATAGTGGGGGACTCAAATTACAGGCAGCCACCATAAAGTGGCAGGCATCCATGACCGAGGGTATTATACTAAAATAGCAATACATAAGAGCAAGGTCAGCCCTAGAGTTGGTGACTGGTAGAGTTAAATAATAGGACAGAGGTCAGTATCCACACTTTGTCACATTTGCAAACATCTGTCACCTTCTAAATTCTAAGCAATAATCATACTTAAACATAACATCACTGTCTCTGTTCTGAAGCACAGAAAAACTTGCACAAGCATTACTTTGTGTATTACACATGCACACGCACACGCACACGCACACGCACACGCACACGCACACGCACACGCACACGCACACGCACACGCACACGCACACGCACACCCCACACACACACACACACACACACACACATACACAAGACGACCGTCCCGTCCCGTCCCGTCCGTCCGTCCCGTCCCGTCCCGTCCCGTCCCGTCCCGTCCCGTCCCGTCCCGTCCCGTCCCGTCCCGTCCCGTCCCGTCCCGTCCCGTCCCGTCCCGTCCCGTCCCGTCCCGTCCCGTCCCGTCCCGTCCCGTCCTGTCCGTCCTGTCCGCCTGCCCCGCCCCGCCCCGCCCCGCCCCGCCCCGCCCCCGCCCCGCCCGCCCCGCCCCGCCCCGCCCCGCCCGCCCCGCCCGCCCCGCCCCGCCCCGCCCCGCCCCGCCCCGCCCCGCCCCCGCCCCTGCCCTGCCCTGCCCCGCCCGCCCCGCCCCGCCCCGCCCCGCCCCGTCCCGTCCTGTCCTGTCCCGTCCCGTCCCGTCCCGTCCCGTCCCGTCCGTCCGTCCCGTCCCGTCCCGTCCCGTCCCGTCCCGTCCCGTCCCGTCCCGTCCCGTCCGTCTATGACGCTATGTGTATCGTATGTATCAAATTCTATAGTTCACGTTTGTACAGTAGATGGCGCCACACATTACAACCAGTGAAAATTCAGACCAGAACAAAGATTACACATATCATTACAACTGTTTCGGCATTCACAGCAGGATAACAACGGAGCTAGCGTTGATGATGGTGATAATTGGGACGAGAAGAATGATATATGAATTGGTATTATAACCAGCATTTATTAAGCGCCGTATCTCCATGACAGTACGCCTATATACTTAGTAATTAAGGCACACATTTGTTGTGTTAAGACATGCATGTAAATAATTATGGCATAGTAAGAAAACATTAGATTTATTTATATAATTTAAAAAAGTAATAAATAAAATAAAATAGCATAAGTTAAATATATTAATCAATTAAATACGTTAATAACTTGTTTCATAAGGTTTATGCTAGTAAAAGAGTCTTACACAACAGTTCCTCAATGAAAGTAAGCCAGTTGAAACAAGTGACGTTTTTGGATACTCTTGACTCAGGTTTGAGTGTCTGATTGATGAATGTGTTCTAGCAAACTATTCCAAAGTGCTCAGCCGGTCACTGAGACAGCCCGCCTTCTGTAGCCCTCTAGGTTGTAGCGTGGAACTACCAGCAGAAGCAGGTCAGCAGATCGGAGGTTACCGTTCGGCGAATATGATGTGACGAGATCTTGAATGTATCCATGTGCATGTCCATGCAAGGCGGTAAACGCAAGGACAAGTCGTTTATAGTGGACACACCAGCGAACCGGAAGTCACTGCAATTTGACCAACAAAGGCGTAATATGCTGATGTTTTCGTTGTTTTGCGATCAGTCTCGCTGCCGAATTCTGTACTATTTGCAACTTGCTCACGAGTGCCTCCGTAATGTTACACATCACCAGGGCATGCTCTAATGTCTGACACGCACCAGTGGTAAGGCAATATATCATCTTTGGGATTGCGTTGAAATGGTAATATATAGACTTGCACATGGGAACACACTTGTGACTTGTCAGTCCACAGTCGATCATAATCCCGAGGTTACGGATGGTCGATGATGGCACAAATTTACAGCCGCTTACACTAACACATGAGACGTATTGTAGGTGTTTACGATTTGATACTGTGAGGATAATAGCCTCGGTCGTGTTTTCGGTCAACTCCATACTGTGGTCAGACATCCATTGTCTCGCTTCTTCAATGCATCGTTCGATTTGATAACTGCATCGGCAGCCCCTCCATTCCACGCTCCACTCAGATCAACGTATGTCAACGGGAGGCATCAGCGTAAAAATGGTATTGAATCTGATGCTTTCTGAAGATTGCACCCAATGGCAGCGTGCAGATGGAGAAGACGATTGGGTCCATCACAAACCCTTGTGATATCCCTGAATCGACCAGGGTTCTGCCTGAATTGTGACTGACGTTGCACACTGTTTGAGGCATGTTTGATACATTATGACTTCAGCCATTTCATTGCAGTGCCTCCGATACATATGCTGCTCATTTGGCTGATTAGCAACGAGTGGTCTGCGGTGTCAAACACAGCGCTAATGTCGAGCAGCGTCGTCACACACCTTTCTTTCTGTCCACGTAATTAGGGTCGTGCTGGATGAATTGCTTGAATTCCGCACATGCACTTGCATATGAATTCTGCATGTACACGCATATGAGCGAGCGCACGTGTACGTAACAAGTCGCGAACGCACACGAAATTGAAACACATGAACAGCCACAACATTACGCACGCGCCGCGCAGACATACACCTCGACACCTGACCACAAACACAGATTGTGATCGGAATCCAATGTTGACTGTTTTGTTTATTACAGGCAGCATGTACACATTTATCCGTACCTCAAATCACGGGGTCGTTCACAGTTGGGAAAGGTTTCAGAAGCGTACAATGAGTACGCTCTTTCTTGACTCCCTCCCAGAAGAGTACACGAACTGTTGGTTGCTGCGGCTAATACATACCAACAATAACAAATGGGCTACACAAATTTTACATGTATTTTAATTTTAATTTTAATATATACACGTGAAAATACACTAGTTTGTCGCCGCTGGTTCAAGCAAGTTGGTGACTAATCTAAATTTTACTGCATGTTACAATTATTTAAATCGTGTAATTGCTCCCAAAAAATTCTTTTAAACTCTGTGTCAGTTGGCGATTTTCGTGAATACAAAAGAATGAATGGTGCCTTACAAGTACAACAGTGTCCGTTAAAACGAGTCTCCCTTCCAACACTGGCACCGTCAACTGGCAGCGGTTTATCGGCCCTCACTCTACCCGTCAAAATTAAATAGCCGCACTAGTGTCGGTAAAAATAACTGTTGATTTTCGAGAACAAAACATACGAAAGTCTCCGAGCTCCCCCAGGGTACGGCTTGTACACTTCGGAAAACGTTTAAAGTTCGGAACTCAACTACTTAATTTCCGCTAGAGTAGATAAGGAAGTAATCAGTATTTGTGGTTGTATGTCGTGACTCACATATCGAAGGTTATAATTATTACCGTCGTCATTGAACTAGTCAAATGATTACAAAAGTTTTTAACTTGGTCACTTTCCCTCAGGTTATCTACAATGGACGGTCTCCATTCTCCTTTTTATCTTGAACGAATTCACAAAGCCGCTAGGTAGATTACTTATCGCAATAGATCGAGACAATGTGATCAGTGTAGCCTAATGTTACTTCTACTTAATTTCCACTGGAGTAAACAAGGAAGTAATTGTGGTTGTATATCGTGACTCCCGTATCGAAGGTGTGTTCCTTCTAGTGATAGACATACTGATAGCAGCAGACATCAATCTAGCTAATAATGCCGCAATTATGTGTCTCTGACGTATGTAATATGTTAATAGACGGCTTCTATTGTCGTTGTTATCTTGAACGAATTCACAAAGCCGCTAGGTAGATTACTTATCGCAATAGATTGAGACAATGTGATCATTATAGCCTAGCAAAGATTGTTGAATCTTACCGCCATGAACAATTTATCAAACACAAGCTAACAGTAGCGCTGCAGAAAATACCCAGGGCGCACCATCTACTGACGTCATAACGTTGTTATCTGTCGAACGGTTCTCTGTCGAAAAGGGCACCCAATGCTAAAAAAGGTTTCAAAACAATGAAAGATAACTATTTACTCGCAGGCTGCTGATCTCTGGTAGAACTACTTCAATGTTAAAGGCAAACCAGGTAGTTCGTGGAGAAATCGTCCATTTTATTGGTTTGTTGTGTAATATTTCTATGCAATAGTTCTTTGCGTTTTTTAGTTTATTAGTAATGATATAATTGTTGGATTCAAAAAATGGGTTACCATAGACATACCATTATTACGATATGTATTGGTAGACTACAATTGTTACGATATGTATTGGTGTGTGAACAATTATTGCCTAATGAAAACAACGTCAGCATAAATGTTATAGTACATACCAGTTTGTTTATTTACTTTAATAATCAAAATGGTTGATAATAATATTTATACCCTGCTGATGCTTATACTGGCAGAGACCTGAGCTTGTTTGCTACAATAAATAAACAAGAGTTATTGTTGTTGATAAAGGTCATTTAATAAATGTACTCAAATCTCCTCAAGACAATATAGATACATTTAGAAAATGACAATATTAGCAAAGGTGGGTGTTCAAACAATGTTTTCCCCACATTTAGAAAATGACAATATTAGCAAAGGTGGGGTGTTCAAACAATGTTTTCCCCACCCAACAGACAATTTATGCAAGTAAAGAACAAGAAATACACGTAGAGCTAGCGTTGGCCGCAGCCAACACATTAGTACATAATACAGAGTAGATGTAGACTAAGCCGATGAATCAAAGCGAAGTGCAAGATATTTATT